>APFE030061134.1:0-22456 GCA_000404065.3 Pinus taeda | reverse complement strand
ATGATGAGACTTCTGATGATAGGAAGAAGAAGTATGACAACCCAAAAGATAAGAAGAAAGAGGATGCTTCGAAATCAGATGATAATTCGAAAACAAAGAAAGCCTTGAAGTGTTGGATATGTGGAGTACCACATAAGGTGAAGAATTTCCCTTCTAGACCGAAAGTGGCTACGATTGCACAATCTAATGCGAAGAATGAAGAAGCGTCTATGGGGATGATGCGGATACTCAGGGCTGCTACTACTACAGAGGTGATCTCTCGAAGGGATCCCGAAAGGAATAAGTTGGAGTATGTTTGGATGAAGGTTGGAGATGTTGATGTACTCACTGTGGTGGATAGTGGGGCCTCTCACAACTTCAGGGGAGAAGATATTGTGAGAAGAATTATGCTGAAATTTGTACTGGTGAAGGCACAAATGAAGACAGTCAATTCTCCTCCTACTGAAGTTCTTGGTGTAGCTGAAAAGGTGGACACAACACTTGGTGAGTGGACAAGGAAGGTCAACTTCACTATAGTGTGGATAGATGACTATGAGGCTGTGCTGGGAATGGAATTCATGAAACAGTTTGATGCTATGATTGTACCACATTTGAAGAAGCTGTACATTTAGGATGGAAGGGAGGATGTACCCATTGGTGTGCCTACCATTGGAGTGACAAGCCCTGATTGTAAGTTGGTAGTGATGCAAATGGAGGATGAGAAGCGGATGGAAGATATGAGTAAGCGGTTGTCCATGGTTGAGACAAAGCTTACTGAGTAGTGATTGGTCATCAGGACTCTTTCAGATAGTATCTTGGATTTGTCAAGAAGGCTAGAAGCAGTCGAGGATGATGATGATGATGATGAGGCATATGTGAGGCCGAAGGCCTGAGAGGAGGATCAGTCACTTATCTACAGAGGATGGAGGTAGAAGATCCTGAAAGATGGATTGAGTTGATTAGTGAGGGTGAGCCTTCAGGCTCTACTCCCTCCACATCTTCTTAGATGGACAGGAAGATGGGGCTCATTGTTAACTGCTCATGGCAATGATTCCTTAAAATAGGTTGAGCAGGAATGACAAATGGTGTAGGGATGGCTTGGCATCAAGCATCATGACATGTTGCAGATGGGATGGAGTTCCCATGGACCTGAGCATGGTGAGATTCTTGGTGAGTCCGAGATGTGGCAGAATTCGAGATAGACTGGTGATGGCATAAGGAGGGACATTCTTATGATTTGAGTGTGATAATTGGACTGATCACCCGACTAGTTCAAGTCATGGGAGCTAGCAGTGTACCACAGAGATGTTGACATCAGGCAGACGAGGAGGGCAGTTCACAAGATGAGGACCACACATGGTGGAGATGGTAGTTCTACATATGTTGCAGGGATGTTTGCAGTATGTGGAGGAGTTAACATAATGGACTGAGGATGAGATGGACATTGATATTGGTCTTGTTGGATGGCTACCAGGATGGTATTTTGTCAAGGACAACAACAATTTCAGGTGGAGGAGAATGTAAGGACCTGCGATTCTTAAATGCTCCAGCTTGAAGTGCGAGTTCTCTCTTGAAGTATGCGATGGTGTATGCAATAATAAGGAGTGGGCAAGAATGTTTATATGGTGTAGAGTATGTGTTAACACATATGGAGGCTGACTGGATGTTAGGGGTTTTGTAATGGAGCAAGGGCGTGGGAGATGTTGGCTGGGAAAGCCACGACCTCCCCTTACAATGCATATATATTGGCTGAGCATGGAGCTCATTCCAACAACTAATCCAATGCTCAAACATCTTCGCTCTAAGGGAGAAAGGTGTAGGTTTAGTGCGTAGTACTAAGGAGGAAGGCGCAGATTTGGATGCGCCCATTCTTGGGCATGGTTGCACGGAGGTGACTCACTTTATCTCGGTTGTGGGTGAAGATGAAGGCAAGAGCACCTGGTGGTTGGGTGAGGGCGTGAACGGGTGTGTGGCGCTTGATGGACAATTGAGGCATGCAAGGGTGTGGCACCCAGTTTGTGCCAAGGTGCCCGACGATGAAATGGAGGAGCACCCGGTTTGTGCGACGACTTGGCACGGGTGTCTTGGCGACTCGGGTGAGCGCCCTCCCATCATGCAAGTGTGCACGGTGACTTGGGTAAGTGTTGATATTGTGGACGGAGGTGTGTCTCAGTTGAAGGCGCCCGTGTGTGGCGACCTTGAGGTGCGCCCGAGTTGGGCAAACAACACAATCGTGCGACAAGGTGAACGAAGCGTTGGTGAGTCGTGCGGCGACCTGCTGACGAGTTAGGCAACCGAGTTTTGCCTTGGATTTTAAATTTGGCTAAGTACGAAACTTGGGGTTTCCAAGTATACTTGTAAAGCTTTGTAAACTGTTATATAATATATTGTTGGGCAGACTCATTGTTCAGGGAGTTTCCCCTCCCTTTATATTGTGCAATTTTGTTCAGCATTTATAATTGTTGTTGATAATGAATGTGTATGGGTGTTCATTGGTATAAAGGATTAAGATATAATACTTGGTTGAGAAACACAAACTAAGTAGGAATAAGTGGTTAGGCGTAGTCCACGAACATAAGTATTGGTGAAAAGAAAGTGTTCTGTGGTGCTGCACCTGGCCAGGAGTGGTTGAGAGACTACCACTGGCTTGGGTGCGTGACAACCAAGCACGTGTTACCCACCCACGTATCATCATTTCCAACATTTTTCCTACCTACGTGCTTTTATGATGGACGAGTATCACTAGAATTACCTTCCCCGATCCTCGAGGCAAAGGCTTCTGGAGGTAGAGCGACGCTGGGAGCACCACCC
This sequence comes from Pinus taeda, assembly GCA_000404065.3. Taxonomy (NCBI): domain Eukaryota; kingdom Viridiplantae; phylum Streptophyta; class Pinopsida; order Pinales; family Pinaceae; genus Pinus; species Pinus taeda. Next base: position 19,666 of record APFE030061134.1, on the reverse strand, counting down.
CTTTCAAGCCTCTCCCCCTTCCCTTTCTCCTACCTTCCCTCTGCCATAAACTGCTCACTGCTCTGACTGCCAGCCTCTTTGAGAGCACCATGAGAAGGCTCAAACACCATGCGCACCATAGTTTGAGGCGGAGATTCTTCTTCAGTGAAGAGAATAGTGATATTGGTTGAGATTACAGGCCTGTTAAGATTTCTCTGAAACTTGAAGTGAGTGGTCTAAAATGCATTATGCGGAATTGGTCTATGAGCAGGGCTAAGAGGATGCAAATCCACAGGAGAAGAGGGCAAAGTAACAGGAGGTAGTGTAGGATTCAAAATTGGGCCACCTGCGGCTACCCATGCCCTCCTCAACTCCCCCAGAAGTGACTCCTCATTTTGTGGCGTACCATGATCAGGAGATTAAGGAGAGGCACAACATAACTGGAGGTAGAGATGAGAAAATAGTAATGCAGCACAGAAAACCACTTCACGCGAAGACAACAGGCCTATCAAGAGACAATGAATTCATAATAGGTAATAAAGTATGAGCTCTTTTGGCAAGATTATTCAATGGAAACCAACAAAGAAATTGATGGTGTATTACAAATGATAGCATGATATGTAATATAAAATTAATAGAAGAGGACTCAACAATCATCAAATAATTTACTAATTGTGAGTTCCTTTTCAGGTACCCTATATGGCTAATCTTTTAAACTAAGAGGATGGTCCAATTTTTACAACATACACAATTGGATATGAAACTCATTTAACCTAGAAATGACCCTCTTTATGTTTTTTCATTTCAAAGAAAACCTTTGGTGAAAAAATGAATTAAGTGAGACTTAATACCAAGATTTGCAAATGAGGCAACGAACAGCTAGGCATAATGGAAATAAAGCAACATGAATGACAAAGATTTAATGAGATGAGCTTGTAACAAGAGGTTGTAGAAAATTCAATATATTGCAAATAATCGTCATTGAGTTATGGCACATTTACATATTGTCAAGATTTTTATTAAAATATTGAAGCTTCTCATGCGATAGGTGTTATTGGAAAGCAAGGAAGGTGGTTATTCTTTTGAAGACAATGGTAAACAAATACTACCTTATCATTAACTTGGGCAAGGAAAATCCATAGTATTGACCTGATAAATTAAACTAGAGCTAGACAGTGTGGGTTCTTGTTGTAGGATGAAAATTTAGGCAATTGTTTTCGGGAGCTCTAATGAAGACAATAACAAGCCTTTAAATTATCAAGGTTTTCTCATATTACTAAGAGAAACTTCATAAACCCAAAAACCAATTAAACATTCAACAATGGGAACTATGAACAAAGGGGGTTTCCATATTGCATGTTGAATGGGATATTTAAACAAAATTTGGGTGACAGTCGAGTGATTCAAGGGGAAAATAAGTTTCCCCAAGACATTATGTCTCATATCAAGTTGGGTTTGTGCATTTATCTAGTAGGGTGGCCCCAATTGAATAAGGTCATATGGGTTTTTGCATCCTTTAGGTGATTTTTGTCAAAAATCTGCAAAGCATGAGTAGCTAGAGTGTTTAGAACCCCAACTTTGTGGTCATGCTCATATATTAGTTTTATACTAATTGTTGAAATAATATATTTCCTACAAGTTCATTTTGAGCACTATTTTGGTTAGTTTAAAATACTTTTCAATTATTATAATAAATATGTTAAACCATGATTTTCTTAGCATTACAAAAAACAAGTTGTTAGCTTATTTTATCATGATTCATTTCAATTTTTGTAATATAATAGTTTACTATAGGGTTTTCTTTGTTTTCTCTTATTGGCATATATACAAATTAATGATACTATTAAAACAATAATGAATAGTGGAAATATTTTCCTCATAAACCCTAAGGACATGAAAGGGATCTATTTAAACATTAGTACGGATGCAAAAATGAATATCTAGATGGATCCCGTTGATCTCCTTATTCACTTTGTTTTGCAAGGACACTAAATTTTGTTGGATAATAGAAAGTGAAATCATTTGAGTGAATTAAAAGAAAAGTTCACTACAATTTGTATTTTTCAATGTCCTTGGTGGGAGATTCATTTTAACATCCATATTAATGTACTGAAAACAAAATTGGGTTGTTTTGAGTTGAAAAGTAAAGCAATTTCATCAATTTACTTATTAGGAATAGTTTGTGTAATACAAAGCTAAATTACACATTAGTAAAGAAAAAATCCTTGCAACAATCTATGACCCAAGTAAGACATTCATTAAATATTCATTCTGTGTTGATATAGATTGTGATTCCATTCTATATAAATAAAAATAAAAATATTATATTATTATAGTAATCTCATTTCACAATACTCCAAGGGCATATAAAAATAAATAGTTTTGTACATATTTTTAATCAAAATTAATCAATATTACATAAATTTGTACATAACACCTACTTAGATAAACTTCTCTCTACCATCTTAGAAACTTTTCGAGCTCATACAACCAACTATTTGGCAATTTAAACATGAAAAAAATTGCAAAATCATTACGCTAAAAAGCTAAACTTGACGGTGGAAAAGGCCTAAAGCATCTTGGGAAGAAAGGGTATGTACATTTTGCACATCAGAAAAACATTTCATTTTGGAATGTGAGGCATTCAACCCTAAAGGACCTTGGGAAGAAAAGGTGTGTACATTTTGCAAGTGGGAAAAACATTTCATTTTGGAATGTGATGCATTCAACCACATGAGAGAAAGTTATGAGAACATGTTAGCATTAGTTTCTTGGCACTGTCTTTTTAGCAAGGGGATTGTTGGAAGGTTGGGTCAACTCATCATCAATTTGAATTGGAAAAGCATTGAATTGCAAAGACCAAAAAACAGGGAAACTACTGGTCTCATAAACTATTTTTAGTCTGGTGAAGCTTAAAATATCATTTCATATGTATGTCAAATATCAACCTTTTAACTTACTACTCTATTACCAATTAGGAACTACTTGGGTGTCACCACCCTGCCTTGATATAATTATTCATTTTCATGGACACAAAAAAATGATTAAATGCCATGTCAGAATACTAATTTGGTTAACCATTCAAACAAGAATAAAATTTGGAACTACTTACTTGTCACCACACTGCCTTGATATGATTATTCATTTTCATGGACACAAAAGAATCATTAAATGCCATGTCAAAATAATAATCCAGTTGTATGGTTAGACATTCAAACAAGAATAAAATTCGGAACTACTTGCCTGTCACCACCCTGCCTCGATATGACTATTCATTTTGATGGACGCAAAAGAATCATTAAATCCATGTCATAATACTAATTCAATTGTGTTGGATAAGAGTAATTTGCACACGCTTCCAATAAAAACCATGACTTAGAAAACTTCAAAAAGTTTATTCATAAAATGATTAAAACCCTAGTTCTAATTACTGACCACCGTAATGCGATGGACGTTGTAAGCGATGGCCATAATCTTGTTGCTCTGGTAAATTCCTGTTCGCATGCCGACCACCATTACCATATCTGAAGAAATGTTCTTGAGATAACGGTGCAGGTACAGCCATGTTTGCAGGGTGACCACCATTAACGTATCTGAAGAAATGTTGTGGAGGTAACAGTGCACCTAGGTCAGGTGCAGCCATGTTTGCTAGCTAACGACCATTACCATATCTGATGAAATGTTGTGGAGGTAACAGTACAGGTGCAGCCATGTTTGCAGGCTGACCACCATTACCATATCTGACGAAATGTTGTGGAGGTAATGGTGAAGCTATAGCCATCTTTGCATGCTGACCACCATTACCATATCTGACGAAATGCGGTGGAGGTAAGGGTGGGAGTACAGCTATGTTTGCGGGCTGACCACAACTACCATATCTGAAGAATTCTTGAGGAGGTGACGTTAGATATGGAGTTGATGGTGCAGGTACAGCCACACCCATGTTTTCAAGCTGACCAACATTACCATTTCTGACGAAAAGCAGTGGAGGTAATGATTCAAGTACAACCATGTTTGAAAACTGACCACCATTATCAAATCTGAAAAAATCCTAGGGAGGTAACGTTGGATTTAGAGGAATTCTTGCAAGCCGATTACGATCTTTGTGGAATTGTGGGGGAGCTAGCGGTGGAGGTGCGTGCATATTTGCGAGTTGATCACCGCGTGCATTGAATTCTGGTGGATGTCTAATTCTGGATCCAAGAAAACATGTTGTGAGAGGTTGTTGAATTTGAGTTATCGGGGGAGGTCCAATTGCCGAATCAAGCAACTCAGGATTCTTGTCTACCAACTCCTTCAATGCTTCCTCCTTAGCAACCAAAGCATCATCGTCTCCTGGATCATAAAAATGGGAACACTTGTTGCATCTTGGACAGAATTTCCCTTCTTCTCTACTATCTGTACAAATACAAAAATGAGAAGAGCCAACGTTCTTTCTGCAAAGGTAACACATTGTGTTTCCACACTGACACGTCAAGCTATTGCATCCGTACTCTTTTATTAACTCCACCTCACAATTATTACATTTTCTTATCACAGCATTCACCATCCTCTCTTCAACTTTCTTACGAAGTGTCGTTTCAGCTGATTTTTTGTCAGTGGATACATAAATTTTGTCATGCTAACATGAATGTTTTTGGAAGATGGATCAAACCAAACCTCTTGGGCATGCATTGTAATTTATATGAAATTTTTAATCTTGACCCAACTCAGTGGTAGAGAGAACAGTGAGTCTCAGTGGTAGAGAGAACAGTGGAAGACTCAGTGGTAGAGAGAACAGTGGAAGACAAAGAATTTCCTGAGTATATAGTTGTATAATTGCATTATTTACATCATCGCACATTTATAGAATGGTTCCTATCTTATCGCTACACTAGAAAAGGACTCGATCAGGGTTGAAACTGAAGGGGAAAAGAAGAAAGGATCTATCATCTCCCAGCAATGTATAAAGCCATAATGCAGTGGCTATTGGCAATGAATCACGTTCATGAATGCAGTCACTGGCTGCTCGTATGTGCCAAAAATTAAGCCACATTGAGATACAATGCTCATTTTCTCATCACATCAACCTCCCTTGAGGAAGGGTATGCAACTATGAAACTACGCCAAAATAGACCAATTTGAGTCTAGCAAAATCGTAAGCTGCGTTGCTCTCAAATTGTTGGTGCCACAAGAGTGAGTTCTATTTTCTTCTACATGACCAATGCTTTCTACGCTGGAAAATTCAGGAACTAGGTGTTTGCTATGAGTAACTTCAACTGAAGACATTACCCCCTATATATAGATAGATATATAGATGTATTGTCATTTTGACTGAAGACATTACCTCTTCGCAGCGTAGTGGTAAGTGACTCACCTTCTTGCATTGGATACATGAAGACTTTAGACATTTTGGGTTTGGACAGTCCAGGACTTGTACACACTTGTCTATTTCATATGGAATGTTACAAAATGGGCAATAAACCAAATTTTCAATGCGGGCTTCTTCAACTACAGCTTGGGCCACACGATATTCATATTTTTCAAGAACATCATTTGGGATAACTTTCCTAATCTCTGGCAAAAGAATTGACTGTTTGCAGGGATAAATATTGATGCAGGATAGAGAGCCATTTGCATGTGCTCTCAGAACTCCAAAAATGATTTCATCAACATGCCTCCTTATACATTTAAAACAAAAAAAATACCCATCTCTACACTGTACCACATTTTCATATTGATATTCCCAATAGCAGCAAGCACATACGAAAGACGTTTCGACTACTTGTGTCTCTGCTTCTAAATTCTCTGAAGTCCCAACTCTTCCACGAACCAATTCATTGAAATCCCCTAATCCTCTCATTATTGCCTTACCCTTCTCTTTCTGGTAAGATGATCTTTCTGCTTCCGTGCTCTTTCTTTGATGGTCGCTTGCTACTTTAATGATGGCCTCAATCTCCTATTTTTGGGAATTTCTTCTGAAAGATGATCTTTCTTCTTCGCTGCTCTCCCTCTCAGGATCCTTTTGGGAATTACTAAGTTGTATCAAAGAAGATCTTTCTGCTTCTCTCATGACTTCTGAAGGTCCATCGTTTGACAAATCCAAAGCATTGTCTGAAGAAGATGATGAACGTGCCGCCATAGTTCCCAAACTTCCTGTGAAGATTTTGTGTATAATTTCTTTGCCCTGGCCTTTCAAAGACAATTAATATCAATAACGCGAGATAATCCCTCACCACACCAATCTATGTTTAGACTCAAGACAATTTATAAATATATACAATACATAATTAAAAATTCAGCTAAAGCCGACGATATCCTTGCACACCCCAAAACCAGGAGACAAGGGCACAATATTCTCGCACACCCACCACTGTCCAAACCGTGAGAATTTGGACCCTGAAATTAAAGTATAATTTGCGGTGAAGTATGGGGTTTATTTATTTTCCAAATTCGATTTAATGGTTATAAGAATAGATCTAATTCTTAAAAAAGGAGTTTATTTGTTGAATAATAATAATATTATATTATTTTCTATTGATTTTAAACAGTAAGTTATGACGAAAGAAATGGTCGCAATGGTTGCATATGAGGTTTATTTATTTTCCAAATTGGATTTAATGATTATAAGAATAGATCTAATGGTTATAAAAGGAGTTTGTTTATTAAAGAAGAATAATATTATATTATTGAGTTTGTTTACTGAATAAGAATAATATTATATTATTATCTATTCATTTTAATGTGTACTTTATCACGAAAGAAATGATCTGACTATGGGGTTTATTTATTTTCTAAATTGGATTTAATGGTTATAAGAATATATCTAATGGTTAAAAAAAGAGTTTGTTTATTGAATAAGAATAATATTATAGTATTATTAGTTTAAACTTATTTTTTAAGTTGTATTTTTTTTTAAAGGGTAAAATTAGAGGAAAGGTTTGTATTTAGAGATATTTGGTCTCCTTAGAGCTTGATAGATCTGAGATCAGATGGATTTAGATATTGATAACTATTAATCAACCTAGACCCATTTTAACTCTCGATATATCAAGAGTGGAGAGAGACCTTTCCTCAAGTTTTGCACTCAAAAAAAACTTTGCACCTCAAGAGATTAAATTTAATAATATTAATATTATAGTTAATTTAATAATATTAATATTATTTAACAATATTATTATTATTAATCTTTTAATTATAATACTAGGGTTAATAATATTTTTTTAAGGTATTAATAAGAATTTGGCCCATAGGCATCACCTAAATAAAACCTATTTTTTGAGTGTTAGTAAGTATAAAGAGGTTCATGGAGTAATATAAAAAGATGTTTTATTTATTTACCATACCTCGGGTTTATTTATATTTTTATTTAAGTATGGGGGTTTTCATAGTGCATTATATTAGATATCATTTTGTGATTCAACCGTGTTAAGTAAGTCATTTAGTTATGACTACCTCTCATGGAAATGGTTAAAGATGAATGACTTACTCAATGCAGTTGAATCCCAAAATGATATCTAATCTATTTTTATTTATTTATCATATTTCTTTTATTTACCATGATATTTGGCCCATAGGCTTGGTACATCAATAAGAACACATATAATTGATAAGAAGAAATTAATCACACATAACACAGATGAATTTACGCGTGGAAACCCTAAGCCTAAAACCCCAACCGTGTATTATCATACAAGTGGAAATATAGTCCGGCTTACACAAAGCCTTAGCTCTACCATCCAAGCCTCCTATTTCCTTGTGTAGTTTCCTTGGGGTCTAGTGTTGCCACCTGTGTGAATTGGCCTCTTCACGCACTCACTAACCTCTGATCTAACTGCAAAAATGTGAAAGAGATAAATCTTGATCATGGATGAACTTCCTTTATAGGAAAAATATTCATCCAACTAATAGCACACTATCTCTTCTTTGATCTCAATTGGGTCTCTAACAGAATTGACATGCATCAGTTATCCATAAGCGAGTACATAATTATCTGAAAATAATAATTGTCACATGCATGCAAGCATCATCAAACTATATCTCATTAATTTAACGACTTGTTAAACTAATCTAACTGAACTTGACCAAGTTAAACTAAGTCAACTGATCCTCTCAATATAGAACTCATTCTTAATTCCTCAATCAGTTGAGAAAATCAACGACACATTCCCCAATTAGTGGAGAAATAATTACATGTACTCACAAAGAATTCAATTTTCTTTTCCATAACTAATTAACTCATGGAGAATTAATTAATTAATATTCAAAACTGTTGGTAAGACCAAATTCGAATTTACATCCTATAGATAGACTAGGGACTGCTATAAATAGGAAGGCACCATGAAATGCTATTTTTAGAAGATGTTATTTCTAGTAGTTTAACCTCTCACCCAAGGTGGCCAAAATGTTCACTAGCTAAATTGCTATTTTTGGAAGTTCTATTTTTAGCAGTTCTATTTTTAGAACTTTCTAAATTTAGCATTTCTTGTTGCACACATTCCAACACTCCCTTTCAACAAGAAAGGCTTCCTCTTGAACCCGATCTTGTAACTCTAGAATGTTCTGCATGCAACACATCTACCAAGTGTTGTTGCTCCAGCAGCACTCGGAACAAAAAAACTCCCAACTATCCACTCTGTCGGGCTAGAAACATACTTTGGTGCTGAAGCTTTACCTGCTGCTGACAAGCGCTTGCTCTCTGACCTCTGCGCTACTGCAACATCTCCATGTATCTCACACCATTGCACTCTTCTTTGTGCTACCCTACACTATGCAACACACTTGTGCCTCTCGCATTGCTACAGACTGCATGCTTTGCACAGTCCTGGGATTCCCTACATTGTAGCTCTCTCTGCCACTCAATCCGCATCTGTCTCTACCCAATAAGTCAGTTCATAATACTCCACATCAGGGCTCCCATAGCAAGGTCTCATCCAAGAGGTTGGGTACCTCAAGGATCTTGCCCCTATTCCTTGGAATGATCACTCCACATTCCCCACCTCCTACCTGGAGGTATAGCTGCATGTGATCCCTCAACCCACCTGGCTCGAAGTTTCCCCATAGTGGATGTCTCCACATGAGTAGATGTCTCTACTTGATCTCCTCTCAGCATCCCCTATTATAGTTGCTCCACAACTTCCTAAATTTGTTGCACCAATCGTGGCTCCTCCATAATTGTCTGAGACTTGTTCTAGCTCTACATGTTGAGAGGTAATTTACTTTCCCTCTCAACAACCAAGTATCTAACCTTTACCTTGCTCCTAAAGGATTTAGATGCATCTTGTACCTCAAGTGCATCCAGGTTCTTGGCTAGCAAACCAATCTATTTCCACTTTCTCGTTGTCACGAAATTTTCTAGAAAAGGAGATGATTTTAAATCAACAATATCTCCCTCATTTGAACTCTGATTCAGCCGATTTTTTTTTGGGGTATTTTTCCACAAGGAATCCAAATCTGCTATTTTTTTCTGAAATTTTGTACATAAATTTTTAGATCTTCTCTGCAAATGCTCGGGCTAAAACTCAAAACTTTGAAATCTCCTCTCAGTATACTGTTCTTTCCTTGATTACTAGTGCTCCGATACCATGTAGAATTTTGTTATGAAACCAGCTCACAAAAAGATAGAAAAGATAGATCAACGCCTTAGAATTTAGCCTCTTCGAGGGGGAAACCTCCTTTACATTACACAAATGAACAATTCTTGGATGATACAAATGACAAGACCTCCTTTCTATATATAGGAGTCTAAGGGGTCATAATATAATCAGAGCCAACATAACAATAATAATGTAAGGGCACAATAATAACAATAGTGGGCTTCTATGGTGCACAATAATAACAATATGGGGACTACATGGGTACAACAATATAATAAGGGGGTTGTACTAATAACAGTAAGAGGTTACACTAGTAGTATAGAGGCCTAACATGCCCCTCTCCTTCAAAAAGTGTTCATCTGTCTTTTCTATCTTTTTGTGAGTTAGTTTCATAATATTTGGTATTAGAGCTTTGAATTCTAGGGTTTCGTTGCTCCAAATGAGTCATTGTGGAATTTGCGCTATAACTTTTTCTACGACATTTCAGACGCTACAAAAAACCCATTTAAGAAGAAATTTTGTTGAACCTCGGGTTTGAATTTTAGAGCTTAACGCACAATAATTGCAGAAATATGATCTAGGGAAGTTAGTCATTTTGCAGACTCCTGAATTACATTCCAAACAGGTGACCTGGGGAAAATAGTCATAACTTTCGTTTTGAGCATCAGATTGAGATTTCGTCACAAGCTACAGAAAGAGGACGGATTGTAGTTTCTTGTGTATATTTTTCTAATCCTAAGGTCAAAACTGTGACACATGGAACTTCATACAAGTTTTCTCTTCTAAAAAGGTATATAATTAGGTCATCTTGGGAGATTGTGCATAACTCTTTCTTGGAGAATCTAAATTCGATCAGACTAGTGGCATTGGTAAGAGGACACAAAGGTCTACTATAGGTCGAAATTTCAAAACTAGAAGAACCAAACTACAGAGTTATAGTCAATTCAAGATCGAGCTCCTAAAATCAAGAAAAGGCGATATGAGGAAGTTTGATGGCAAGGATCCGATAAATTGGATACTTCAGATGGAGCAATATTTTGATCTACATGGTGTACCACTTTTACAAAAGGTATGTATTGCATCTTCATATTTAGAATAGGATCAGTTTTTATGGTATAAAGGGCTTCGTTCTCATAAACAACTTGTTACATGGTCAATTTTCGCGGAGGAAATGATAGCACATTATGAGGATGCAAAGAGAAACACCTTCTTTAGAGCAACACCACAACAATTGGAAGGAGAAAAAGGGCTTTGTTACAAAGTGGAAAGTAAAATTATGGTAACAATGAAGTCTACCCCTCACAACTATAATAATGAAAGTGTTGTTTCTCCAAGCCTTCTATAGCCTACAAGGGTTACACCACAACAATTAGAAGAAAAAAGAAAAAAAGGGCTTTGTTACAATTATGATAGCGAATGCACTAAAGGTCATAAGTGTGATGAGAAGAAATTATTCCACATAGAGTATGAAGAGGAGGAAGAAAAGGATCAAGAAACATCAAAAGAAGAGGATATGTGCTAGGACCAAACCCCAGAGAAAGAAGAAATGAATCTGAGCATATCTTGTAAAGCATTGGCAAGAATTACCACTCTTCAAACTCTCATGATAGAACGACATATCAAGAAGAAAAAGGTTCAAGAAGTGAAAGATCACATCAAGAAAGAAGAAATGAATCCAACCATATCTTGTAATGCATTGGCCAGAATTAGCAATCCTCAAACTATCAAGATAGAAGGACATATCAAGAAGAAAAATGTTCAAGAAGTGAATGATCACATCGAGCATCAAGAAATGAATTCGACCATATCTTGTAAATCATTAGAAGAAATTACCACTCCCCAAACTCTCAAGATATAAGGACATATCAAGAAGGAGAAGGTTCAAACAGTGAAATATTAGGAAGAAAAGTGTCAAGAAACATCAAAAGAAAAGGATACTGACCAGGAACCAACCCCAGAGAAACAAGAAATGAATCCAACCGTATCTTTTAATGCATTCATCGAAATTACCACTCCTCAAACAGTAAAGAGAGAAGGACATATCAAGAATAAAAAGGAAATAGTGTTAATTGATTTGGGTAGTACCCATAATTTTATTAATTATAAGATAGCCAAGGACTTGAATTGCTTCCTAGATCCAGCACCAGAGTGTCAAGTGACGGTTGTAAGTGGCAGAACCATAAATTGCTCTGGAAAGTGCCAAAATATCAAACTATCCATGGGAAAATATGTATTGAATAGCCCAATGTTTTCCATTCTAATGGGTGGTGTTAGTGTTGTACTAGGATTCCAATGGCTACAATCCTTGGGTATAATAGCTTTTAATTTTAAAGAACTTTTTATGAAATTTTAAAGAACTTTATATGAAATTTTCTTTGATAGGAAAGGAAGTTGAATTAAGGGGTATCACAGGGAAACCAAGAAAGATAATCAACTCTGATAGAATGACAAAGCTTCTAAAGAAAGAACAATGAGGAGTAATTTCACAATTATGTTTGCTAACTATTTGCACATCAAAATCATGTATTTCTCTAGATCTTCAAAAAGTCTTCAACAATCATTCCAAGGTATTTGAGACTCCCAAAGGTCTCCCACGTATTTGTGATCATGATCATCCTATTCATTTTATTCAAGGATGTGTTCCTCCAAATGTCAAGCCTTATAGATATCCATATGCCCAAACGAGTGATATTGAACATATGGTTGCAGAAATGGTAGGGGTTGGTATAGTTATCTAACCAAATTTGATAAACAAAGGAAGGTATGAATGAAAGAATGACGAAGCAGGGTGGGAACTCATTCAAAAGTTGTCGAATATCCCAGTTCTAATGATATTTCCAGAACTTGACAAGGAAGAAAAAAACATATTGGAACCTGAAGCATTTACAAAATCGAGAAGTCGACAGCTACGAAATCGATCAATTCCAAAGCATCTCATCAAGTGGAAGAACATAGCTATTGAAAATTTCACATGGAAGGACAACAATTCTATACAGAAGAATCAAGAACTACTCAATCATTGAGGACAACACTTTTTGAAGGAGAGGGGCATGTTAGGCCCCTATACTACTAGTGTCACCCCTTATTGTTATTAGTCTAACGTAAAGGAGGTTGCCTAGTAACAATAAGGGTTTACACTAGTAGTATAGGGTCCTAACAAATTTTGTAGAATATTTACTACAAATAATTCAGCTCTGGTACCATGTAGAATTATTGTATATTTTTTCTACAAATCAATGAACCCTGATACCATGTAGAAACTTCCCACCTGTAGATCAACTAGGTGATGCAATATACTAAAGCAAAACATTTGATCTACTTCTACAAAATATTTAGTGGAAGCTTAATCAACCATGGGAAACATCAATAAGAACACATATAACTGATAATAAGGAATCAATCACATATAGCACCGAAGAATTTACTCGGGGAAAGCCTCAGCCTAAAATCTCAACTTTGTATTATCATACAAGTCGAAATATAGTCTGGATTACACAAAGCGTTAGCTCGGAAGCTATCCAGCTCTCAGTACAATCTCTCTGCTACTCATAGATAGTCAAAGGCTTCTCACAAACCTTCTCTTCTACCCTCCAAGCCTCCTATATCCTTGTGCAGTTTACTTGGGGTCCAGTGCTGCCACCTATGTGATTTGGCCTCATCACACACTCACTAATCTCTGATTAACTGCACAAACCAGAAGGAGATAAATCCTCATCATGGATGAGCTTCATTTATAGGAAAAATATTCATCCAACTGATAGTACACTGTCCCTTCTCTCATCTCAATTGGGCCTCTAATAGAACTAACATGCATTAGTTATCCATGAGTGAATACACAGTTATTTGAAAATAATAGTTGTCACATGCATGCAAGCATCAACAAACTATATCTCATTAATTTAACAACTTGTTAAATTAATCTAACTGAACATGACTAAGTTAAATGAAGTCATCTGATCCTCTCAATATATAACTCATCCTTAATTCCTCAATTAGTGGAGCAAATCAAGGACACATTCCAAAATTAGTGGAGAAATAATTGCATGTTCTCATAAAGACTTCAGTTTGCTTTTCCATAACTAATTAAATCATGGAGAATTAATTAATTAATATTCCAAACTGTTGGTAAGACCAAATTTGAATTTACTTCCTATAAATAGACCAGGGACTGCTACAAATACGAAGGGACCATGAAATGCTATTTTTAGAAGATTTTATTTTTAGCAGTTTCACCTCTCACCCAAGGTGGCCAAAATTTTCATTATCCAAACTGCTATTCTTAGAAGTGCTATTTTTAGCAATTCTTTTTTTATAACTTTCTAAATTTAGCATTTCTTGTTGCACACTTTTCAACATCAAAATCTTAACATAACATAACCTACATAAGCTTACAACATCTCTCCCATACGGAGCTAGAGAGAGCCTATCCAGGAAGTAATAGTTTTAAATTTAAAATGAAATTACTATTATATAAACCTTAATCCATCCTTACTCTAGTCCCCTAGAAGGATCAAATCTCTCAAGGTGCAAAATTCTTTTCTGAGTGCAAAACTTGAGGAAAGGTTTGTACCTCAAGAGATTTGATCCGTCTTGGGGATTGATAAATCAAGATTTAAGATGGAACCATGTTGGTTCAATGTTTAATAATTAATAAGAGTTTCCTTTACATCTTCTTCAAAAACATAATCCATTATGCACATACATGGACAAAAGAGATTAACAAATTTTCCCCACTGTCTAGAAACTAATAACCTCTAGTGCATATTAAATTAAAGAGTAACTGAGTTTCTTTTGAGTCTAGTGTAATTGAATTTAGATGAACATCATTAAATATAGCTTGATTTTGACCAATCCAAACTGCCTAAAGAGAAAACTTTGGTAAGCCATCCAACATGTCATGGATATTGAATTGAATTTTCGCTGCCATGGGATTTGAATTTTCCATTCCTCAAACATTTCTTTCCAATTTTTCAGAATGGATGAGTTATCTTTAGCCTTGTCCGAAGTGATTTTTTAGACACCAAAAGAGAGGGAGAATTGTCCAAAGGCATGAGGGATGCCTTCATATGCCGTATCACACATGACACAATTGGAGGGGCCTTGAATATTTCTTTTCTTGAGGTTTTCTCCTGTCAATATCTTTCCAAGGAATAATTTGCAATAGAAGAGACTAATTTTTGGCAATCCATCCTTATACCAAATTCTTCCCCATATTTTCTCTATAGATGAGTGAATGAATTTTGAATTAACAAACCACATCCTACTATCATTGTGTATATATTATTCTTACTATCCATCTATATGCACCAATCCAATCTTGAAGTAGCTATTGGGGTGAAACCTTTTAGTGCTTTTACTACCATTGACCAATGATTTTGAAGATCTGGGGGGATATTTGAACAACGCTAAACAAGCCATTAACCCTTGAGATCCCACCACAATATATTATTGATCTTGTTGAATATATTTGCCTCCATCTATTTAGCTAATTGCATTACTCCTTCATTCTCACTCACTAGATCTTCTAAAGGAATTTGATCTTTCCAAAGACTAATGTTCATGCCATTTCCAACTTTCCAACCCAAATGGTCCATGATAATCTAGGCCACCAGTTAGATAATTTCCAATTTTAGAAACTTGTTCTGGCTATACCTTTTGTTTGGGTCTGATTAGCCTATTCTTTTGGAAATATTTGTGCACAAATGCCAATTTCCACAATTCATGGGAATATGAAAGAAGGCACCAAACTATATTTGCATCGAAAGCTAGATTCATGATCTCATGATCTTTTAGAACTAATCCACCAAATTTTTTTTGAATGACACATGGTATTCTAATTCACTAAATGAAATTTATGTTATTGTTCCTTCCTCATTTCTAAAGAAACTTCCACAATATCCCACCAATTTGGTGGATTACTCCATTTGGGGCAAGTAAACTTGAACACATATAAACTTGAAGATATGAGAACAATTATTTTATTAAGACGACCTTCCTGCCACATTTAACCATTGTGCCCCCCAAGCTTGTATTCTCTTTTTTATTTTATACAAGATTTCCCCCCATTCTTTTACATTATATGCTCCTAGTAAAATTTGGATTCCTAAATAATTGAGTGATTCCACTCCATGACGATTAAAAACTCCAATATCCTTGATACGTTATTCAACATTTACTCAACACAATTCCCGTTGTATAATTAACATTACCTTTTATTGACCATACTTCCTAATAGATCAAACTAGGATAAAAAAACAAATAAAGTGGAGGACTATTATTTTGGAGGCACCTCCCAATAGGAGAGTGTCATCTAAAAAATCAGACACGTTTAACATTTCATATGATACTCAATCCCACCAAATTATCTTCTTGCATGGATTTCTCTAAATTCTTACTAAGACTTTTAGCACTAATGATGTGATGTAGAGGAGAGAGAGCGTAGCCATACGATAGCCTTTGAGAGGCAACAGAAAAGGGTGGGTCGGTCATTAACCAATGGCACAATCCATAGGGAGCCAATGAATACGTTTATCCACCTTATAAATCCAAGAAAATAAAAGAGTGTCTTACTTGGTCAAAGGCATTGACCATATCCAAGTTTATCTCCATTCCTGGCTTATCTAATTCCTTGCTTGAATGAATGGCTTCTCAGACTAAAATGATATTATCCAATATTTGTCTCTATTGCATGAAACCACCTTTGCTCTATGACATGGTTTCCAAGAATATTTTTTTCAATCTAGCCACTACGATCTTCATTAGAATTTTATAAGTCAAATTACAATGAGAAATTTGTCAAAATGGGGTGAAATTTACCAGATTTATTTCTTTGGGAATAAGATAAAAAATGGACAAGTTAGTTCTTTTGTTAATATTCTCTTTACTTTATTATTTAAAATTTCTGTCATATCATTTTTAACCATAATCCAAAATCTTCTATAGAAACTTTTGGAGAAGCAATCAAGGCATGGGGATTTATCTGGGTCCAAATATTGCCATGAGAAATCCAAACACAAATTTGAGATCCAAATAGACTGAAAACAGAAAGATAAGACTAAATTCAAGGGAAAATTGTAGAAATCCCTAGAATAAAGGAAAGGAGGGAGAAATGTGAATTTCATCACTCCTACCAAGAATTATCCTTAGAAAAATTCCATTATTTTTGAGGGATGGTGCTCAATATTACAATAATGTTACAACTCCCAAGGGTGCTTGACCTTAATTATCAACCCAAGGTTCGTACAAAATTAAGAGGGGTCATCATTATGCGTGTAGCATGTAATGTGTTATTATTTTTTTGATATTACGAAAATTAAAGCAAATGAAAGGAAATAAGTTGTAACATAGAGACCATTGTGTTGTCTATGCCACTAGAAATACTCAAGATCGTAGGAAAAATAGAATAAAAAGAAAATATATTCTATTTATAAGGGTAAAGGAGGAAAATCAATTCAATCATGCTAAATAAAAATTAAATCTACTCTACAATGCATTGGAATTAAACTTGCAACATAAAGAAATCAATGAAACAACAAACCCTAATTTTACAGAAAAATGCAGTTATGATGCATCAAGTACATAAAAGATCCTATAAATTTTATAGGATTACAAGTTAAATTCTCAAGATCTTGGGGACATTGTACTATGAAAATAAAGGTTAACTATGCTTCAATTGTAAAGCTAAATGAATTTTTGATGCAAAACATGGGATGCTGCAAGAGTCCTTGTTTTTCTATAGGATATAGTCTAGTGCCCAAAAAAGATGTTTTAGAGGTGATTTGAAGGAAGGATAAGTTGAGGACAGGTTTAAGGATTGTCAAGAGGTATTTTCGAAGTCCTTGCCTATGAGGGATATTTTTTTCACCAAAAGAGTGATTCTAGGGTTTCCTGTAGCTCTACAAATCAAGAATTTATGTAAAACAAAATACAAAAATGTATGACAACAAGTTTACAAGCTTAATGCATGGGAAGGGATGTTAGCTTCATAAAAAAATATTTCTAAACTTACTAAAATGTTGGGATGGGGTCCCTTGGGTTAGTTTTGGGGTTAAAAACCCAAGTTTTGAATTTTGGGTAAAAGGATGTAAAGTCTCCACAAATTGTGGATGTAGAGCGCATAGATAGTTAGAAGTCAAAAGGGGTTTAACCTCTTGTTTATGTTAAGTCAAGTCAGTTTTGAGATCTACCCATGATCTGCAGACCATGGGATGGTATTAAGGAAGGCTATAAATAGGCATGTCTTAGAGAATCTAAGGCAGAAAAATAACAGTTTGTTGAGAGTGGGTCAATAGAAGCTAATGCAGAGAAGTGAGTTATAGACGAAGGAAAGGCTTTGCAGCTGAGTGCACAAAGGCCTAGAGTAGAGCCCGTAGCTGAGTGCATGGACCAATGCAGCTCAATTAATTATTATCATTACAACATTATCATAAATGTTGTAGTCTGGTTGAAATTTGGGAACCCTAGGTTAGTTGGCCTCCGAACTATCATCTTCATGGGGTGACTTGGAATGATCTTACCTGCTCTGACTTCTTCGCAGGTCGAGACTCCGTAAATTATATTATATCGTGTTGACACTGCATCATGTTGCAGATTAAATAAGTTTAAAACCATTTAATTCAACCAACCGCACCTCGTCTAATCCTTCGAATTCCACTGATGACCATGTGAATGGTGGGTTCCTTTCCTTGTATGCATGTTTATGCCTACCCACTCTCACTCGCTCTTTTCATTGCCAGTGACAATGTCGGCAAGTCAATATGCTTCCAAGATAGCTAAAACACCGTTTCTGTTGGGTCCAATAGCTCTGATTCTCCTTTTTCATTTTTTATATGGATAAATCCATTTTCATCACAGGTTCCATGGCTATACCCATTTTTATGCCTATTTATCCAATTGTCTTTACTTTATATTTTGAAAAAAATAAGATCCTTTAAGTGTTGATCCCACTACACTATTGTGACAAGTGGTATCAGAGCTCAGTTGGAGCTGGTGCTAGAGCAGGATTGCTTGTGACGAAGTGACAGTGGTGACAGGTGCTTGCAAGTGAAAGAGGTTGGTGAACACTTCCTGATAAGTGTTGCATCAAGGACTTGGGTTGCAAGCATCTTGGTGAAGCTGTTGTAGGGTTCAAATTAGATTGCAAAGGAGAAGGAGGCTGTTAGCAATGGCAGTTGAATCTCAGGCTTGGTCTAGTCACAGTGCAAAGGATACTACTATAGGTTTCCTTGAAAAAGTGTTGGAAAGGATGGAGGAATTGGAAGCTTTCTAGACTAAGAAGGTGGACTTGGTTGTGAAGGATCAAGAGGCCAATTCGAAGATGAAGGAAGAGCTCGAGGAACTCCAGACTCAACACGAGTACACTGATATTATGTGTACACAACTTGAAGTAAGGATCAAGGAGGTTGAAGGAGCAAGGGACTAGGGTCTTGCAGAGATCGTGGACTTGAAGAAATCTCTTGACAAAGCTAGAGATAAGATTGCAGTGTTGAAGAAGGCCTGAGGCATAACTCAAGTGGAGGAGTGCCTTCATGTGAAATTCAAGGAACCAAAATCTTTCGATGGTACAAGAAGTGCAAAGACTCTTGGCAACTTTCTATGGACATGGAGTAATAATTGGAACGATTGGGTCTATTTGATGATGAGACGAAGGTCAAGGTAGCTGCTCAGTTCTTGACAAAGGATGCTAAGATGTTGTGGCGAAGACGGATGGATCAGATTGCCAACAACAGTGCTGATGACATTACTTCGTGGGATGAGATGAAGAAAGATTTGCAGACCCATTTCAGTCCTCAAGATGAAACATGGGAAGCAAGGATGAAAATAAAGTTCATAAAGCAGACAGGGAACCTTCAAACATATCAGCGAAAGTTTGCAAGTGCGGTTCTAGAACTTCCTCACATGGCAGAGAGAGACAAGGTGTTCAATTTCATTATTGGGTTGAAGCCTTGGGCATGCAATGAAGTGAAGAGGCAAAAGATTATAACACTTGAAGAAGCTTTTGCTGCTGTGGATAGGTTGGTGGAGCATTATGATGAGACTTCTGATAATAGGAAGAAGAAGTTTGACAAGCCGAAAGAGAAGAAGAAAGCGGATGCTTCGAAATCGGATGATAA
>APFE030061122.1:73198-102019 GCA_000404065.3 Pinus taeda | reverse complement strand
GTTTCTCTAGTTTCGTCCACAAACCAGCAGTTGTTGTCTCCGACACGATATTAAACAGGACATCATCAGCTAGACACAATCGAATAGCACTTATCGCTCTTTCATCCATCTCGGCCCACTCATTATCTGTGATGTTGTAAGGCTGTTTGGATTTGCCCAACAATGCCTTTTCCACACCATGTTGGACAAGCAAATCATCAATCTTCACCTTCCAGATCTCAAAATTATTTTTACCATTAAATTTCTCAATTTCAAACCGGGCACTCTGAGTTTTCGCCATCTTATATCAACCAAAAAACACAATAATCTCCAAAATCCAACTTTTAAATAAAAGAAGGTAATCACAAAAATAAAAAACCGCCTATGCCTTTACAAAAAAAAAATGCTGCCCTTTGTTCTTCACATATATCATGTCTTTGAAATCCGGGATTGGGGTAATAATGCGAGCTAGTAACAGATGGCAAAGATCATAATAAAAATTTCGGACAGATCACAACTACGACTTCCAAAGCCACTACTCGATAGGATCAACAATGTTGGCTAATAAAACAACCAATTGCAGTGGCAGTCGACTCTCACCATGGACGAATTCATCTCAAATACCATGCATACAAAGATTGGACTCTAAGTTTTTCAAGCGAAAATATCAAACCCTTAGACTCCTTCCAATGGCTAGAATTACATAAGCTATCACCATCCATGAAGAAATTACGATGGAAATAAAAACAAGGTGCACAACAATCAATAAACTTATACCAGTGTTCTTCAACACAGCACCAGCTCTAGGACTCCACGCATCAACAATGATCCACGCACGCTACTAGCACCACGCACCAACAATCAATGGAATTCCATGCAGGTTTCCACCACCAGGTCTCCAGCACCAGCAATCAATCAAATACCACCAGCGCTCCACGCAGCTTCTCCAGCAATACTACGCACGCAACAATACCATACGCTCCACGCAGCACTCCAGGCAACACCAATCAACGCACCGGCAGCACCATACAGTGAACACGCATGTCTGGTCTGTTTGTCTTCCACGCAGGTCTCCACACTCAGTCATACGCAGCATTCACACGGTTTTATATATGTATATGCGCAGGTCTCCACACTCAGTCATACGCAGCATTATAATACCTCCACGCACGCACCAGCTGGTTTTAATACACCACGTAGTTTTAATCCTCAACGCCTCCAACACGCACCTCCAACACACAATCTCAGCAACACACTTCACCTCCAGCACGGCTGTTGAAGAAATTAAAAAAAAAACTCCGCGTTGTCATATATCTCCACGCAGGCTTGTTCCCTCCACACAGTGGGACAGCAATCAACAGCACGACAAAACCTCCAACGCACCAGCACGCAGACTCCAGGACTCCACGCCAGCAATCAACAGCACCAGCACTCCAACATTGCTCTGATACCAATTGTTAGAGCTAAGATGCACAACAGATTAAACATATACTCAGCAAATAAAATCAAGCACAGGAGACACAGCAATTTAACGTGGTTCACCCAACCAATCTGGGCTACGTCCACACAACATAGGCATCGACAATCTTTATTAATCAAACAGGAGATTACATAATTAATCAAATCCTCACAAACTGTCACACCAAAAAACAATCCGTATGGATACCTGTTTTATAGCAAGGAGAATCTAACTACCTCATAAATCCTCTCACATCAAATTTGGGATGCATTAACTCCCTCCCAACAACCTGGAGCTAATCTAGCAACAAATTTCTATTGTTGTCACCTACTGAGATTTTTGCCTATTTTACATAAAACAGAAAATCTCAACAAATTCGTGTGCACTATTTCTTAAATGAGAAATAAAGGTCAAATGAATCATGATGCATTAAAAATATTAAACCAGTGGAGACCAAGTTTAGTTAGACCTATTTCATGAAGTCGTCATGCATAAAAATTGAAGTAAATGGTGTATGTTCTGTTAAGTTTAGTTTGCCACCTATTTATCATAGAACTTTTTATTTTATATGAGTTTTTGAAAGGGCAAATGATTCTTTAGAGAAATTTTGTTAATCAGCAGTTGTAGTTTGGATAATTGAATTATTTAATGATAGTGGCTAATAAGTTTGGTAAGTGACCTTTTTGTTAGAGAACTTATGTTTATATCAATTAGTGATAGTGAAAGGGGGAAATTACATATTTTAACATATCTCCTTTTTTGTTTTGGTGGTCACTTATACTTTGACTCAATTAAGCAAGGTGGGAAATTGGGTGTTGCCAACAGAGAGGATTTATATGGTGAAACTCGCATCCTGAAACAATCATTGTATGTAGTGTTTAACCTTGAATTTGGTTGGTTTGATAGTTCTAGCAGTTGGTTGTCTCAAAGCCATACCAAAGTAACTCTAAATCAATCTCAATAATTTGTTGGGTGATATGGAGAACCGTTAAAATAATTTCTTACAAATTTAAATATGAGGATCCATTTATTGGAAACCTTGATCGAGAAACATAGTTATTTTCCAAACTCAATGTTTTGCTTTTCAATATTACTTTTCCAATAAATTTAGAGCCAAGGATCTATTTATCAGTAACTTTAACGAACGAAGAAAAAAAAAAACTTTAATTAGTTTTCATTATTGTATTCCATTTTGTTTTCCCTACTTAGCATTCTAGTTTTCAATATTACTTTTCCAGTATAATAAGCCCAATTCAAAAATGGTTTCAGGGATGGTGAAATAACTTTATGATTTCAAATATAAAAATGCAACTTCCGTTGCAGGAGGCCCTGCTGGCGTGCAATTTCAAGACACCCAAATTCAATGATAAATTCAGTCCAAGTTCCTCTAGGTCAAAATGCGGTTCCTTTCATCATTCGATATATTTCCCTAGCAACGGAGCTGGGAGGGCAAGGCCACGCATGCCACCTTTCATTAGTGAATTTACCCTATATCATGGCGTGACATTGCAAAGAGCACAAGGTGATGGGTCTTTTTGGGTGCAGAGATCTGATTGGACACAACCGGCTCACCCCAGCCTTCTGATTATTTCCCCCTGTCTCCTTCTTGCCTTTGCCAACCGGAGTCAAAGGACCAGGTAGCGGAACAGGCTACGAGGAAGATGTTGAAACGACACTCATGGGCTAAACAAGAGTAGATACTACAAGAGACTTGTCATCATATCAAACTTGTTTTCTCTGTTAAACCCATGTGAACCAGAACAAGTGGAAACCAGTATTGGGCCTGCTTCTGCTTCCGATCTAGAAAACCACTATGAACCCTATCAGAGTTCAGAGAGTTCCAACATTGAGTCATCTCTCCTGCTTCCAATGTGGAAGAAACACCAACCATGTTGGAATTAAAGTCTCTCTTATCTATCTTGCCGGCCTAATGGTAACGCGGAAGAACCACCAACCATGTTGGGATTCAAGTCTCTCTTATCTATCTTGCCAGCCTAATGGTAAGGCAAAGAGTAAGGATCTGTACTAACTAGTCTTTTTCTACTTTTAAATTCTTATTGGCCTGGATGGTTGGTGTCTATATCGGCTTCGAAGCTATTTTGGGATCGAGGAGGGACACTTGTGGCTCGATGGACCATACTCCTTTACTCCGGATCTGCTGATTCCTCGCTGGACTTTCCTGGATGGAAAAGAGGTAAAGATGGCATTTAAATAACATAATCACGCCGAAGAAGAATAAATCATAAAGAAAATCAATAAGAGGGTTTATGAAGCCCAATATGACGTATCAAAAAAGAATCTTTAGTTGTAATGTCCGAAACTAATACAGTCAAATAGGTAGATTGAATAAGTAGCAGATAGTAAGATACCTGATGAAGTGAATAGTGCAATGTTCTCAACCCCAATGGACCAATCTCCGACACCCCAAGCGGGCACCCACACGGTTCTCTTTACTTTGAACTACGGTTGCCTCACAAAACTTAGTGATTAGAAGGTTATTGGTTGATCCGCACTTCATGCAGGTAAGAGTTAACCCATATTAGTTCCAGGACTAGACCTAGATTCTGATGATGGTGATGAAGGGTAAGACCTCTTACCTCGACCACTAATAGTTGAATCTCTACTAGTGTGCCACTGGGTTACAATGCCCTGGACCGTGTCGTTGAGAATATGACTTGAGTAGAACCACAAAGAGAGAGAAGTTCATACTTCTTGATGAGCATGAAATGGAACCAGAGATGCCTCGCAGGAAAATACCAAGATGGCAATGGCATCTGTGATAAATTATAGGCTCTATCCTCTAAGGAACACGCTAAGATGGCAGTGGCATCTATGACAAACCATAGGCTCCATGGTCATTGACCTTCATTGATGCTTGATGTTACAAGAGAATTTAAAGATGGAAATTTTCGCTAATGGCATTGCTTGTCCGAGGACAAGATTCATTAAAAAAAGAAAGTAACGTCGTGCATCCAACACCCCAGCAACAAACTCTTGAACATATCCAACAAGATACACGGGTAATGCATGAAATATTTTCACATACATGGAATTATACATGTCCTACCATAACGACAATGACAAAGTCATTGGCTAACTATTAATCTTTAAATTAAATATAAATTACCACTTGTTCAAGGTTGTTGGCCCACAATTTTACCACCTGTTTATTATGGCATAACGCAACATGCACTTGTCTATTCTACCATAACGCAACATGCATGAGAAAGTTCAAATAATTCTCCCCCACTCAATGTACAACACCATTGATCATGGTGGAGTGTAATTTGACTGCAACTCCAATAGATCAAACAGTGATCGCAGCTCCAACAGAAACGGTGGTAATGCTTTCCATATGGTGATCAATCTCCACCCCTCTACCTTATTTCTTATTTTCTCAAATATTACTAATGTAAGGGGAGTGTTTAAATCAAAACAATGTTGCATTGTAATGGGTACAAGTAACCATAGTTATGGAACTTTGTGTTGTTATGAATGACTGTTGTATAATCTTGCAGGTCGAAATTTGGAAAAAAAGTGACAGTCACTATATCTGGCTATTACTATGAGAAGACCCTTCTTTAGAGGAATTCATTATTATATATGTACGCCAAGCAACTACGAGTTATGGTTTGAGTATCTGCTTGTTATTGAAATGGTGTGTCACCCTGCTTCATCCGCTTCCGGGATGGACAGAGCCTGAGCTTAGATTGGAACCTAGAGTGAACCCAAGGAAGCTTTCTAACGCAGGAGAATAGTAAAGGTAAAGATAAAAAAAAAAATGTACGCAGAGCGAGTGACATTACGTAAGAGGTAATTCTTGCTGAGAGAGTAAACACATGAATTTAAATGGAAGTTGAGACTTTTTGAAGGCTTTTCTGGTGGGTTTTTCCGGTGAAAATCCGGCAGCAATTTATTGGAATCACAAGTTTGATAGCTAGTTTCTGCCCAATCAAAGCCTCCAAGGGGTTTTCCAGGGTGCTGAATCCAAATATGCAGTTAAAAAACCATTTTAATGCAACAAATCAAGTTTTAACCTCAATTTCTTCCGCCGGATTCTGTCACCGGAATCTCCAAAAAGTCGCATTATAGACAACTTCATTTAAATGTGTATGTTATTTTGGCAAATTTATTTCCAATTCACTCAAATTTTTTATATTGGAAATATGGAATGACATGCACATGTTCGTGATGTCCCTCGTAGTAGTGGCATGAATTTTGGTTGAGGTTTCTTTTGATTCAGGTTTTCTTTTGCGTGTTATCATGGAAATTATTGCTTGCTCAATCATTAATTTTCAAAGAAAATTGACTTTCCTAGGAGAGTTGCCAGCAATTATAGATCCCCTTTAAAACTTGAAATGCATATTTATTGTCAGTAGTGACACTGTCTTTTCCTTCTCTTTTTGCATTATGGCTCAAATATATGTTCTAAGATACCAACAATTGCAAAAAAAATGTGCATCTATTGTAGGTTGCGTCTTAGTATTTGCCTTTACTTTTAGAATTTGGAACATGGGATAGGATTTGGAAAGGCTTAAATATATGTTCAAATATACCAACAATTGCAAAAAAATGTGCATCAGTGTAAAAGAAGTAGTGCTACGACTACATAAAAATGTGCATATGTGTACAAGAAGCAGTGGTAGGACTACATAAAAATGTAGAAGATGGGGTTGCTAGGATGCATAAGAATGCTACAATTTCCTATGATAAATATTCATCACAGAAATATGCAACACATTAATATCAACTTGTACTATGAATACTGACTGTCCTAAATATGGTAGTGTCTTCCCAATGCTAGGCAGGTCAAATGGAAACAACGAGAGATGACAATGTTCTTTCATTTCGGCATGAACACATTTACTGACAGAGAATGGTGGGATGGATAGGAGGATCCGTAGTTGTTGAATCCAAAAGCCCTCAATGCTGAGTAGCCAAGGAGGCAGGATTCTCTCTAATGATCCTGACTGCCAAGCACCATGATGGCTTTTTCCTCTAGCAAACAACCTACAACAATCATTTTGCGAAAAACAACAAATGGGAAGTGTTAGGTTCTTAAAATACTAGTGATTCCCCCATTACTATTGTCATTGTAGCCTTTTTTTTTATTGTTGTGTTCCTATTGTCGCCATATTGTTATTATTGTGCCCCATAGAAACCCACTATTGTTATTGTTGTGCTCTTATATTATTATTGTTACGTCAGCTTTGATTATATTGTGACCCCTTAGACTCCTATTTATAGAAAGGAGATTTTCTCATTTTTATCATCCAAGAATTGTTCATTTGTGTAATGTAAAGGAGTTTTCCCCATAGAAGAGGCTAGTTTTGAAGTCGTTGATTAATCTTTTCTATCTTTTTGTGAGCTAGTTTCTTAACATTTGGTATTAAAGGTTTGATTCTAAGGTTTCGTTGCTCCAAATAGGTCATGGTGGAATTTTTTCTATAATTTTTTTCTACGAAGTTTCAGACCATTTGAGCTGCAATTGCAATGAACCTCAGGTCCAAATTTCATATCTTTTCGTGCTACATTTTTGGATATATGATCCAAGGAAGTTAGGGTTTTTGCAGGCTCCTGAATTACATCCCAAACAGGTGACCTTGGGAAACTCGTCATAACTTTCTCTCTAAGCATCAGATTGAAATTTCGTAAGAAGTTCTAAAAAGAGGATAGAATTTAGTTTTCTTTTTGTCGTTTTTGCATCCGAAGGTGGAAATCATGACACGTGGCACTTCGTAGAAATTTGCTTTACTGAACACATATATAATCCGGTCATCTTGGGAGATTGGGCATAACTCTTT
The DNA here is from genome assembly GCA_000404065.3 of Pinus taeda. NCBI lineage: Eukaryota > Viridiplantae > Streptophyta > Pinopsida > Pinales > Pinaceae > Pinus > Pinus taeda. The sequence goes on along the minus strand of APFE030061122.1, from coordinate 94,777 downwards.
CTTGGAGAATCCAATTTCTATTAGACAAGTGGCATTAGAAAGATGACTCAGAGGGCTACCATAGATGAAATTGCATACCTTGGAGATTTGCAATTATAGAGATACAACAGATTCAATATCGAGCTCCTACAAAGCGAAAAAAGGTGTATAATATTTTTACAATGTTGCATAAGTTTGGATTGAAAATTTAGTTTGAAGTGATTCAAAGGGCATAGTGAAGCATAATTATCATTCATTGATTCCCCGAAGAAATAAAATGGAAACACCTAATAAGCAACCTGAAATCTCTAGCACGACTCTGAAGTAGAGGAAGAAATGCAACATGATATATCAAAATTACGAAATCAGGTGCAACAAATTCCACTCTCACAAAAGGTAACAAAAGCTAAGATGGATGGTTTAAAAAAAGGCGTGGAGCTAAGATGAATGGCGTGGATGTTAAGATGGATGGCAAGGAAGCTAATATGGATGGAACGGAAGTTAAGATGAATGGTGTGGACGCTAAGATGGATGGTATAGAAGAAAAACTAAAAGGCAACATGGAAGATTTGAAGCTAGATTTGACAAAGTTGCTACAAGAAATGCTTACTAATGGCGAAAGTGTAGTAAAGGAAACTCATGATGAGAACAAAAGAAATGTTAATCATGATTTCATAGACACTAACATTGGATTGAAGAACCACAATTTTCCAAAGGTCGATATGAGGAAGTTTGATGGCAAGGATCCCATAACATGGATACTACAGATGGAGCAATATTTCGATCTCCATAATGTGCAAAACACACAAAAGGTGCACATTGAAACTTTATATTTGGAACCAAATCAGTTTGTATGGTATCTATGGATTTTCTCTCGTAAACAAATTGTCACTTGGGCAATATTTACAAAAGAAATAATAGCACATTATGAGGATACAAAAATCAAACAACTTTTTTAGCCAATTGATAAATCTCAAACAAAAGGGTTCAATGATGGATCACATTGAGGACTTCCAAAAATTGAATATAAGGGTAAAAGATATTCCAGGGGAGCATAGGATTGATGTGTTCATAGTGATTTTAAAGGATAACATCCAACATGAGGTTTTCCTCTGGGAACTTGATTCATTGGAGAAGGCATTCAGGTTGGCAAGAAAAATGGAAAGCAAAATTACGGCAACAAGGAAGCCTAACACTCACAACTATAAATATGAAATTATTGTTGCCCCTAACCTTCCATAACCTACAAGGTTGACACCACAAAAACTAGAATAAAAAAGAGAAAAAGGGTTTTGTTACAATTGTGATAGAAAATATACTAAAGGTCATAAGTGTGTTGAGAAGAAATTGTTTTACATAGAGTGTGAAGAGGAGGGAGAAAAAGAACAAGAAACGTCAAAAGAAGAGGATATACACCGGGAACAAACCCTAGAGAAAGAAGAAATGAATTCGACCATATATTGTAATGCATTGGCTGGAATTACCACTCGTCAAACTATTAAGATAGAAGGACATATCAAGAAGAAAAGGTAATAGTGTTGATTGATTCGAGCAGTAACCCATAATTTTATTCATTGTAAGATAGACAAGGAATTGAATTTCTTCCTATATCCAGCACCAGAGTGTCAAGTGATGGTTGCAAGTGGAGGAACCATAAATTGCTCTGGAAAGTGCAATAATATCAAGCTATCAATGGGAGAACATGTATTGAATAGCCCAATGCTTTCCATTCTAATGGCTGGTGCTGATGTTGTACTAGGAGTCCAATGGCTACAATCTTTGGGTACGATAACATTTAATTTTTAGGAGCTTTTCTTGAAACAAAATTCGGAAGGAAAGGAAGTTGAATTAAGGGGTATCGCAGGGAAATCAGGAAAGATAATCAGCTCTAATGGAATGACAAAGCTTCTAAAGAAAGAACAACGAGGCGTAATTGCACAATCATGTTCACTAGAGGTTCCCACATCGAACTCATCTATTTCTCCAGATCTCCAAAAAGTCTTGGATAATAATTCCAAGGTATTTGAGAATCCTAAAGGCCTCCCACCTATTCGTGATCATGATCATATTATTCATTTGATTCCAGGAAGTGTTCCTCCAAACATCAGGCCTTACAAATATCCCTATGCCCAAAAGAATGAAATTGAATGTATGGTTGCATAAATGCTAGAGGCTGGTATAATTCAACCTAGTCAAAGTTCTTTCTCTACTCTAGTAGTATTGTCGCACAAGAAGGATGGATCATGGCGCATGTGTCCGGATTATAGGGAGATCAACAAGCTCATTATTAAAGATAAATTTCCCATTCCTGTCATTGATGAATTATTGGATGAATTGCATGGAGAAATTTACTTCACTAAGTTGGATATTCATTCAAGATATCATCAAATCAGAATGAAGACTGAAGAGATTCTGAAAACAACATTTAGAACTCATGAGGGTCATTATGAATTTTTGGTCATGCTTTTTGGCCTTACCAATGCACCTTCTACATTTCAAGGTTTAATGAATTCCATTTTCAAACCCTTCCATAGAAAATTTGTGTTAATATTTTTTGATGATATACTAATCTACAACAAGTCTTGGAAGGATCATGTTCAACATGTTGACAGGGTTCTCAGAAACAAATATATGCAAAAAGCTCCAAATGTTTCTTTGGAGTACAAGAGGTAGAATATCTTGGTCATATTATATCTCATGAAGGTGTTAAGGTAGACCCTAGCAAAATTAAAGCCATTAAGGAATGGAAAATCCCCACATCCATAAATCATCTGCAAGGATTTCTCAGGTTGACAAGGTATTATCGCAAGTTTGTTAAGAATTATGGAAGAATAGCAACACCTCTAACAACATTATTGAAGAAATATGCATTTTCATGGACTCCAAAAGCAACGTAGGCCTTTGAACATCTTAAAGAGGCAATGTGCCAAGCACCAGTCTTAGCTACGCCAGACTTCACAATAACCTTTATTGTGGAATGTGATGCCTCAAGAAATGGAATTGGTGCTATTTTAATGTAAAAAGAAAGACCCATTACTTTTGAAAGTCATCCAATTAAAGGAAAGTATTTACACAAAGCTATTTATGAGAAGGAAATGTTGGCAATACTACATGCACTTAAGAAATGGTGACCCTACCTAATGGAAAGACACTTCAAGGTAAAAACAGATTGTGATAGTCTTAAATACATTTTAGAACAAATATTATCTTCAGAAGAGCAACGAAAATGGGTCACAAAGATGTTGGGTTGTGAATTTGAAATCATCTAAAAAAAAAGGGAAGCAAAATGATGTGGCAGATGCACTCTCAAGAAAGGATGAGGATGTGGAAACATTGCCTTACACCATTTCTATTATCCAACCAAATTGAATAAATGAAGCAAGGGATGAATGGAAGAATGATGAAGAAGTGTGGGCACTCATTCAAGAGATACAACAAGATCCCAATACATCTGATACATTTAGCTGGAAAAATGATTCGTTATGGTACAAGGATCGTTTATACCTATGTAAGAGTTCCCAACTCAAACAAAAGATTCTTATGAAATTGCACACCTCTCCCTTAAGAGGGTACTCAAGATTTTTAAAAAATTACCACAGGGTTAAGAATGAATTTTTTGGGGATGGCCTTAAATCTGATATTCAAAAGTTTGTGGCGTAATGTTTGGTTTGCCAACAAAATAAAGTTGAAACAATTAAGACCCCAGGTCTATTACAACCTTTATCCATTCCAAGTCAATGTTGGGAGGAGGTTTCAATGGATTTTATCACAAGTTTACCCAAGTCCGGAGGAAAGAGTGTCATAATGGTGGTAGTTGACAAACTTACCAAGTATGCACACTTTTGTGCATTATCACATCCATTTAAATCTAGTACAGTTTCTACTGCATTTATGGAAACAATTCAAAAGCTACATGGAAACCCAAAGATTATTGTAAGTGACAAAGATCCCATTTTCACTGGAAATTTTTGGACAAAATTATTTTCTTGTCTTGGTACTCAGTTAGCTCATAGCTCATCTTATCATCCTCAATCTGATGGGAAAACTGAGATAGTAAACAAATGTTTGGAAGTATATCTTCATTGCTTTTTATCTGATAAACAGACACAATGGGTCAAATGTTTGTCTCTGACTCAATGATGGTATAACACTTCCTTCCACACTGCAGCGAAAATGACCCCATTTATGGAACTTTATGGATATAATCCACCATTCATCACATCATATTTAAGAGAAAATTATAATGTTCAAGCAGTGGAAGATCGCATCGAGCATCAACAACAAATTCTCCAACTCTTAAAGGATAACCTCACTTTGGTGCAGAATAGAATGAAACAATAGGCAGATCAACATCACAGTGAAATAAGTTTTGATGTAGGTGACTAGGTATTTATATGACTACAATCATATAAACAAATGTCCCTCAAGCAAGCTAAGAAGGATAATAAATTATCACCAAATTATTATGATCTGTACAAGGTGTTGCAAAATATTGGTACTATGGCATACAAATTGGAGCTTCCTACAGCTTCCTGAGTTCACCCAGTTTTCCATGTTTCATGCTTAAAGAAGGTTATAGGTGACAAGATCTTAGTTCAAACAATATTGCTAGAACTTGAAAAGGAAGGAAAAATCATAGTGGAACCTGAAGCAGTGACAGAAACAAGAACTCGACAACTACGAAATCAATCAACTTCCGAGTATCTCATCAAGTGGAAGAACTTGCCCGTTGAAGATTCCACATGAGAGGATGATAATTTTATACATAAGAACCTAGAACTACTCAAGCGTTGAGGACAACACTTTTTTGAAGGAGAGGGGCATGTTAGGTCCCTATAATACTAGTGATTCCCCCATTACTATTGTCATTATAGCCCTTATTGTTATGGTTGTGCTCATATTTTCCCCATATTGTTATTATTGTGCCCCATAGAGTCCCACTATTATTGTTGTGCCCTTATATTATTATTGTTATGTCAGCTTTGATTATATTGTGACCCTTAGACTCCTATATATAGAAAGGAGGTTTTGTCATTTTTTTAATCCAAGAATTGTTCATTTGTGTAATGTAAAGGAGGTTACCCCCTTGAAGAGTCTGATTTTGAAGTCATTGATCTATCTTTTCTATCTTTTTGTGAGTTATTTTCTTAACAAGAAGACGGTAAGGGGGATGTTTTAAAGGATTTGGCAGAGGCAACCCAAGTGGTACGACTGGATTTTGGGGTGTATCTATCTCCTTGGGACTACCATGAAACTACTTATGTCCTTGAACTGTAGTACATTGAGTGCAGGACAATGAGTTCTATATGGGACAGTTGCAGGAACTTCTCAATAATTATGCACTTCATGCTTTTAGCCTTTTAGTTTGAACTGTAAAATTGTTACTAGCATTTGTATAAAACCATATAAATCAAAGTTTAACATGCAACTTGAATATGTTGTCAAAGTTTAACATGCATTTTGAATACTTTGTAGAACAAAGTAATAAAAGATTATATTGCAGGTTGAGAGAGACTAAAGATAAAAGTTCTAGTGCTTCAGTTGGACAGTAAAGTTGGCTACAACAAAATAATGATTCATAGAAGCAGATTTTTTTAGAGATTTTTTTTTTTATATATAAGAATGTCCTTTCAATTTTTTTCGTAGAAATGTCTTCTTAAGATCGGATCTCAAAGCATTGTTGGCTCAATGCATAGACTCTGAGGGTTTTTAAACACTTTACATAGTATGATAGTATTCTTTCCATCAGACAGAGGAGGAAATGTGCTTTGAACACGTTAAGTATACTAGCTTAGCTTCGTTTCTATATTTGTTAAACTAAGATTGGGTGTTGAGTTTTAATTCATTCCATTCGAAAATAGAAAAACACTACAACAAATAGAAAAATGGGCCTAAATCATTAACAAGTATTACCGACTAAATTTACCTTTGTGTATTGTACTTGCAACGATGAGCTCTCTCTGATTATTGCATGTCTTTCCCAAGTGAGAAAAGATGATTTCTGATTATTTCATGCGTATTGATGCTTTCTGATTATTGCTTGTCTTGAGGAATGATTTCTGATTATCGATGATTTGCAATGATGATTCTAGATTATCAGTGTTTTTTTATTATTTCCTGTCTTTCTTTATAGGATGCAGAATGAGTTCTTGCAGTAAGAAGAACCAAATTGAATGGGGTCTCTCTCTAAGCGGTGGAATAAATAATATTGAGAAGGTGGGGATGGAATAAATAATGCTTAGAAGATGGGGAGATGTGTTGTCCTTGAAGTGAAGCAGTGGCAGGTGGCAACAAATTGCTATCAAAATATATGGCAAGTGGCAAGGAGTGACGGAGGTGGCATGAATATAAACTTTTGATAAAAAAATAGCCAAGGCAAGCCAGACTTTGGATAGATGCGAACAAACTGTTCTAGCCCCCTGAGCTCCAGAAACTTTGGATAAAATTTACCAAGCTAAATCCCAAGCTGAATCCAGACTTTATTCCCCATGGGCTCTCCCACGAGGCATCCAAACATTGGTTAAAATCCACAAAGTGAAATACCAAGTAAATCCAGACTTTGGTTAAAATGTTTTTTGGATTTTCATTTTTAACAACCCAGCAATAAGACCTCTAATATAAAAGTAGGGATAAAAGAAAAAATCATCAGACCTCAAATATAAAACTTTAGATAAAAGTGAAAAACATCAGTTAAATGCACTGATCAACTCAAATTAATTAGGATTCAACGCCGATGAAAACACTATAATCCCTGCGCTGTTATAAGCAGGGACTAATAAGAAAACGTAATGCAATAGTGATTATGGAAAAAACCAATTACTATAATTTCTCAACAAATCAACCACATTACTCAAAACCTTAAAAATAAACCTAATGCAATAGTGATTGTGAAAAAAACCAATCACTGTAATCTCTTAACAAATCAAAGACGTCACTAAAACCCCTATGAATAATGAGAACACAAGAGAAAGGCACATACATTCAAATATACATTCTTTGTGGTCGTTTATGGGTGAACGACCATAAGTCTAGAGGCCAGAGGCAGAGGCAAGAGGCAGGCAAAAAACAATGTTGTGATATATATCATATAATATATATTTTTTGAGAGATTGTAATTTTTTTTGTTTAAGTTTTAATTTATAATGAAGTAAATTTAATGTATTAAGAAATTTGGAAACATTTGGGAGAGGCATAGGAGGGGTTATATATAGTTCCAATTGAAAAATGGTTTCATAATTTGCTTGGGGTTTCAGCGCAATGCTCAATAACTTTGTTGACTATTTTGCATTATGGAAAGACTTCGAAACTGTTATTGATAACAAAAATTCAAGCATATTAGTATTTGGAGATTCTATGTTAGTTATTTGCCAAACGGCTAATGCTAAGAAGGTGATTTGCTCTGACTCACCTCTTTTAATCAGAGAATCGTCATCTCTTCCTCTCTGTTTGAAAAATTGGATTTCTTTCCCATATACAAGAATTTGAATTCAGAGGCATATACTTCAGCCATTCAGAGGCATATACTTCAGCCAAAAAAGGCTCTACCTTGGAACAAGGAAGGTTGGAAAAGGATAATAGAATTAGCATCTCTCCAATCCCATAATTATGGTTGAAGGATAAATCAACTGTCAAACTAGCGGGGGTGCATATATCCCATGTAACAATGTTTCATTGAGTATTTCAAGATGCAATCATTTGATTATTGATTTGATCACTCATGGGGAATTTTTGGTTCTATTACGTGGTCTGCTTCCTCCAATAAAATGTTAAATGTGGTTAGTTTCTTGAATGGGATGGGCATCAGGATTCTGCGACCCTCCCTCTTTTGGCTACAGATCTCCCTGATCCCTCCTTGTGGTTTCAAATGAAACTACAAGTGGCATGTCATTTCACTCGTTTCAATTGAAGGGTGTCTTGTCTATTTAATTCTATCTTGGTAGGCACTGTGATGGATTGTCTCAACCATGGAGACCATACCCCTATTATGTAGAATGAAATTAACTCTGTTGCCCGACACCATTCCTTAGATGTCAATCTATGTCCGACTAAGATATGGAAAATGGCGCTGGATTTATTGTTGTAGTTTGGCTTGTAGAATGGTTTCAATTTTTCCTATATTTTGAACTCCTCAGCTCTCCATACCCATATGTTTTAATTTCATTTCAGTTCTGAAGCTGATAGTTTTATTATCCACAAGTTATCTGGCTAGGTGTTGGGTCACTGGTACGCAATGGCAAACTCTCCAGCTCGTTCAGAAATTGCCGATGCTAGTCTTGTGCTTGAAAAACTTTTGGACGCATCTCAGGCTCTCCTATTTTCAACTCAGAAACTTGAAGACATGGTCAAAAAGTAGTGAAATGCTTTCCAGCTCTTCCTGGAATCAAAACCACTCAGGCATCATGCTGAAATGGAACAATTAATGGAAAATTTGTGGGAGGAAGTTCACTTGCTCAATGTTTGTCTATCTACTTTGAAGGTATCCAGAGTTGGAAACACATCAATGACCTTGGGGGCTGATGGCTCAAACATCTTTGTTGAAAGGAGAAGAACCTTCGGCATAAGGGGTTTTGATGTCAATGGTCAAAATCAATGTTTCTTATTTAGGTTCATGTGTGTTGGTGGTGATTTTGTAAAATATGTTTTTCTAGGTTACTATGCAAATTGTATGGTTTACTGCAACTTTTTGTAAGGAGGTATGATGTCAATGGTCAAAATCAATGTTGACTCTGAGGTTCGTGTCTATGGGTGGTGTGTTTTTGTAAAATATGTTTTTCTATGTTACAATGCAAATTTGGGGACTTCTTGTAAGGAGGTATGATGTTAATGGTGAAAATCAATGTTGACTCTGGAGGTTTGTGTCTATGAGTGGTGTTTTTTGCAAAATATGTTTTTCTATGTTACTATGCAAATTTTGTTGTTTGCTGGAGGCTTTTTGTAAGGGTATGCTGCCAATGATCAAAATCAATGTTGATTCTGGACGTTGGCGTTTGTGGGTGGTGTTTTTGGTAAAATATGTTTTTCTATGTTACTATACAGATTTTGTTGTTCACTAAGGACTTTTTGTAGAGTTTATAGTAGACATATCTTTAGACTAAGATGGAATTGCAACTTGAGAGTTGCAAACTTCTTGAACAGACCACCAATAATAGAAATTTTGTAGGAGGAAAACTATGTAAGGGTTTTGGTCCCTGATCTAACATTTATTAATATATCCCTTACTCATTCCTTTAAAAAAAATGGAAGCATTTAAATTTCACATTGTATAATTGAAATATGTTATGTCATATTTTGTATAAAATTGTCGAAAATTATATTGTAAAATCAAAATATAAAACAATATAGGCATATAATACCTCAACATTTAAGGTCTAGAGCATGTCGTAAAACCACTTGCTTGGATAAGAGCTCATCTTCTACTGCGGCAAGGAAACATGTTAACCACCAAAAACCTCAAGACATCTCGCATGAGTGAAAGCCTAAACCTTATGGACCACTAGTGAGTAGTTCCAGATGGTATGATTTTCCTTGAACAACAATAATCACCCAGCTTACATTCACAGATGAAAGCCAACAATAATTATCCCTATTGATTTAACTTATAATAAGTTTTTCCAATATATAAAAATAATATCTCACCAATTTCAATGTCGGTAGAAACACAATTGCTTTTTTTTAAAGCGACGCGTCAATTGACTGACAAAACACCGTGTAAATTAGGAAACCATGATTGATAGGATCATTTACAGGAGTCTGAAATTCAGTGTAAGATTCTGGAACGATAATGACGTGTCGTGTACAAATTTCACGCTCACGTTGACGGTGATAGTGACTTGTTGTCTCGGTCGATTAATAAAAGTCACGTGAGTATCTTACAGCTCGCTTCCTATTTTTTTGTTTTCTTTATTGGACTGTACATTTTTCAATTAATTAAATCCCTACCTGATGAGAGTGAACCAGTTTCTTGGATGAATACTACGACAAAACAAACTTTGGATGGTTTATTTCGTTGCATAGAAGGTTCCACGACACATTTTCAACTTGATTTTCAATTAAATAAACAACGAATAGAAGGTTCCGGACACATTTTCAACTTAATTTTCTATTAAATAAAGTTTTTTTTGATAGAAACGGTATAAGAAAAATTTTTGGTGATGTGTTTCAAATCAACAAGTGTGGTTCATCATAGGGACCAAATTTTCTATTTTTACTGCTGGACTTAGAAAAGCCCCAATATTTTAGAAGAGTTTCAATATTACAAAGTCGTGATACTATACATGTGAGATGATTTTTGAAGTGTAAATTAATAAACATACAAAGTACCAGAATATTTTAGAAGAGTTTCAACATTACAAAGTCGTGATGCTATAAATGTGAGATGATTTTTGAGGCATAAATTAATAAACATACAAAGTCATCCATCTGAAATAATTCTTAAGGGATATATAAAAAATCTATTTTAAGTATGGATCTAATATAAACTTAGAGAGAACAAATTTCTTATGTAAATTCTTTTAAAGTGCAAAATACATTCTGTTATTTTTCATTGTTTGTGTTGTATTTTTTGAAGGAGTTGTCTATAATGCGACTTTTTGGAGATTCCGGTGACGGAATCCGGCAGAAGAAATGAGGTTAAATCTTGATTTTTAGCAGTTAAAATGGTTTTTTAACTGCATATTTGGATTCAGCGCCCTGAAAACCCCCTGGGAGCCATTGATTGTGCAGAAACTAGCTATCAAACTTGGGATTCCAATGAATTGCTGCCGGATTTTGACCATAAAAATCTGCCGGAAAAGCTTTCAAAAAGTCACGTTAAATACTCTATTAGAGTATGTTTAGGAAAATAACATTTAACATAAAAACTTATTTTTTTTAAAATAAAATTTTTATAGTATATTTTGAGTATATGTGATTTTTTATTGGTATTAATATTTATTAATAACCAACATTGAATATTTTATAGGCAACATTTAAACTATTTTATTTTAACAAATTTTCTATATATAGATATATATGAAGTGATATCAACCTGAATTTAGTTAACAGAGATCCTCAAATAGTTTATTTAAATCTCATGTTGAAATATTTTTTAAAACTATGAAGTTTAAACATTTTACTCAAGCACTTTTTTTTTTTACTTCTAATTACTTTACAACATATTCATTTTTTTTATTATAGTTGCATTATTTTTCTATTTAGAGCATAATTTTTTAGTTTTATTTTTATGAAGGACCACGTGTCAACTTGACACAAGTACGGACAAACTTATACATCCCCTCATAGTGGGTTGTAGAATGAGCGTCTTGCCTCAATAAACGGATTGGGGTAATTATGGAGTGTAACATCAATAAATATATTGGGTGATTGTGGAGGGTAACATCAATAAATATAGTGTTTATATGAAGATGATGGTTGAAAACATGGTTATATGATCATATTCTCATAAATGTTTCGAGTTTCTAGTTTTGAAATTCTTGTCATTGAAGCTATCAAGTCATTGGCAAATAGGCCTTTTTCGGAATGCAGTGGCCAACTTTGGCATTCTCCACACTATCGTTGAAACTACCAAGTTAATTTTAAGTAGTTCTTAACAAAAATGTTTGAGCATCCCTATTTGGAATTTTATTTTTAAAACAATGGCTAGTTTATTTCACCAACAAAGTGCATCTAACATTTTAAAATTATTGAGCAAATTTGTGATTGGAAATTAAGGAGAGCTTACCAAATCATTGTCAATCTGTATTGTTGTGGTAATCATTCAGTTTCCCTCAAGTTTTTTTTATTGAATTTTATTTTTATTTCATTTCATAATTATTTAATTGGTTTAAAAATTAATTAAAGTATATTACACTTAATTCATATGGATCTTAAAGAAAAGGTCAATCCAACATCACCTCATGAAGATAGAAAAAATCCCAACCGACAACTGACAAACATAAACATGTAAATTAATGAAAAGTTGAGGTCCTTAAGGATGTTTACACAAGACTTATAGGATACCATAGAGCCCTCATCGTTAGCACTACTCATATCTCTAAACACCATTGTGTCTTCTATTGTGAATGCTCAAGGCCAATTAACACAAATTTCTAACTATCAGGTCAAAGTATATCAATATTATAGGATGTGCAAGTGAATAAAAGGAAGGAAGGATACAAAAGCATGTGCAAGTGATTGAGGGAGACACTCATGGGGGTGCGAGAGTAGAGAAAAGAGACAGAGGAGTGGCTCTCGTGTGGACAGAGAGCCATGCACATGAAATAATAACCTATGCATTATTTTGGTTCACCAGTGAGCGAAGTCAATGCTAGATTCTTTAACCTAATCTAGAGGGATAGCTAGAATTTTTGAGGAATTTGTCTAAACATATGCAAAAACAACACCAAAGTGGAAGCATTAAGGGACTACTAGCACAAAGAAGAGATCCCTTTATGTTGTGCAAGCCTATTGTGGACACCATGAATGAGAATAGGCCTTAGCTCAATAGGTTGAAACATCACATACTAAGTTTTATATCGATGAAGGAGAATGGCCTTCATCCTTACCCTTTCGATAGCATGGGAAAGAGTTTCCCTTTAGGTGCTTTCTATGTAGAGCAACTGATAAATCACCCACAATAGTTAGGAAGACAATATGATTAATGTGATTTCACGAGGAACTGATGAGTTTCATTTGATCAAGGAGAATGCCTTTTATGACTATACCATATAATGTTGAGTGAGAACTACCCTCACAACTTCTTGGTTTGGCTTGGGGATGGCCAATTGTAAGAAATAATGCAAAATAGATAAGCCTATGGTGTGCTGGAATGTGGCTCAGCCTTCATCAACTATAAGAAACTAATGATCTTAATTAGGTAAGTGCCCTTGTGTAATTCAAACCTAAAATGTAAATTATGTTCAATGAAATCGAAATGATGTTGATAAGTTCTATATATTAAAGTGTTTTATGTTGATTGGATATATTGGCTTATGTGGTACATGATCATGACATGAATTGGTAATGATGGGCTATGATGACAATGTCATATTCATATATCTTCTTGTTGATATTTAATGTTTTTTTATGATGTTTTTTTCATGATTATGGACATGGATGAAATGACTCGCTTGAGCATAGGACTAACATAATCTTAATACTAGCTAATGTGAATGTTTATGGCTATTATAAGCCTTTATCAAGTAATAATATATGGATAAGAAGACAAGGGAGGTTAACCCCTTAGCCTCTTGGATATCTAGGTTGGTTGGTTGGTTGTGAAATAATTTTACTGAGTGTCAACTTAGGGATCTTGGTCTACAATAGTAATGAATAGTTTGCACCTATGGTGGAAAAATCACCCCCTTCCTAGGTATCACGTGTCGACTTAAATATTATTTGAATATGAAATTTGTTACCTTATTTTTGTTGAATGTCACATTTTTGTAATAATCGAAATATTTAAGTGTTATGTACATTGATTCATTGATTTCTAGGTCTCGAGTACCACCATTACATCATTCATCATTACAAAAAAATTTCCTCTCTTTGTCTTAGGCTATAGGGCAAGTTCATTCCTTGGCTACCCTACTCCAACTCTTTGAATAACATTCGGTCCCCCTCCCCCTGAATATTTTCCTTCCTTTGTAGAAATCAAGAGAATTTATCATTTCCCATCCTCGCCAAATTTTCAAACCCATCCATCCATAGTGGTTGCACTCATACACCACGTGATGGTATCCAGAATCACAATAATAATGTTGTCCTCATGTTTCTCTCAAATTTAATTTTCAACTAGGGATTCATAGAAACTTAAGAGGTGTTGGGAACTATATATGGAAGCCACATTCTCTATACATGAGGTAGCTACCAATTCTAACTAATGAAGGCTAATGCCACCTCTCTCGATCAGGTAAAAGGAAAGCAATTCATGGTTTGTCACTAAGACTCATTCAATGCTAAATATACTAAATCAACTCTCAATTAGCTCTACTTGCAAGTAATAAATATGTCATTACTACGTTACGGGAAAAAAAAGTGCTACCACTAATTTGCAGAAATAAAGAAGCTATTTCTAAACTATAAGAACCAAAATATCTAAATTGAATAATTCAAAATGCACAAACCAAAAGAATTCATAACTAAATTCAAGTGAATACTATCTAATTATTGATACCCCTTCATATTAAACCACTTTTCTTAGTGCCATTGGTGAATTAATAGACAAAGTATGCATTATAAAGAAGAAAAATGCTTAAAATGAATGATTCAAGGTTGTACTAAAGGAACAATAGTAGAGCTATTGGAAATTCTATAATTCTATAGGAAACTCCTACAGGAAATTCAAAGAAGAAAAATGTTTTTATATGACCAAATATGCATCACAATGCCTAATTTATTCATGCAAAAAAAAGAAAAAATTACTCAAGAAAGAAAAAGCATTCCTTGCAATGAAGGAATTGCATAAACAATTTCAACATAAAAAAATGATGTTAATGAGAAGAAAGAAAGCACACAAGGATCCTTGGAGCTCATATGGGTTGGGCTCTCCCAAGATGCTCAAATCCCTTCAAGAAATCACATTAATTGGATTAATAACATAAATACTTCTTCATTAAATTGCTAATTTGAAAGACATAATTTCTTGATTACAAATCTTGAAATTTGTATAATAGGAGGAATGTTAACAAAAATAGCTAACTTATGAGATTAAGCGTTGTGTTCTACTTGTACAAGGTGTGGGAGTAACCTCCTTGGTAGGAGGGATAAATTACCTAAAAGTTCCCTAAATTAGGGCTTCATTTTTAGTGATGTCTCCTAGTTATCCTGATAAGTTCCTCTAATAGATTTATTTTCCTTAAATGTATACAAGTGGCTAAAGATAAAGTTATTTATAAGAGTGAAAAACATCCTAGAAACCTTGTTGTTGGTCGAGAAAATCCTGACATAATTTGTCAAACTATTCAATTTAGATGCAAAAAGAAGTTAAAAGAACCTAAAGACAAGATAGTATTTCAAGCAACCCTAATGTACACATAATCATCATGCATCTATCAAAATATTTTTTCCAAGGTTATGAACATGTGGAATTGATGAAATATCATTAGAGATGGTCCTATAGGATGTACATTATGTGGTTCATCATCACCCCACAACTTGAAGTGTTGCAAACCCTTGCATAACCCATATCTCCTCTATCACTCCTAATTATTATCTTGTTGCTCCTTGAAAATTACCTTGCATCGGAGGAAACATATTTGGTTAGTTCTACCTATTGGTAACAACTAGTTGAGTCCTTTATATTCCTCCATTCTTTGGCTTATTAGTCTTGCATTATTTCCCTTGAAGGTATAAGGAGGAGAAATGCCTTAAACCAAAACCCTATCCACTTTGTCTTAAGTTTTAGAAATAGTCTCTTATATAGAGGTGTCTTGGAGATGACATTTGTAAACTGATTGGTGAATGAGATTCCCTAATTTGAAGGCCATAGGGTAGGGTTTGCCACCATATATGGCAAGCTCTTGTGCTTTCATTGCTCGGTGTGGAGCATGATTATCTTCTGTATTCAAAGGTATCGCCACATTTGACCCTAGTTCGTAATGGGGGAGAAACACTACTTGTAAAATATTTGCTGCAAGTGGGGTCCAGGGGGGGTGGCTACGACCTTTAGGACCCCCCCGGGGACAGTGCCCCTGAAGCTAAAAATAGATGTAAATTTGCCTTGTATAATGTTGTAATTTTGTACTCAATCTGGGCCGTTCATTAGACAGAGATCTGATCGTAGAAGTTATGTTTAATTGAGGGTTTTTTTCCCTAGAAGGCAACCCCTCACTATATATGAGGGAATTGTATTCTGTCTATGTAGATCTGTATTATGAGTGAGGAAGAGAGAGGCGATTGAGAGCGAAGAGGGAATTACAGTGGATCTGTTGTAGGTTGTATCTCTTCAGTTTGTTAGATAATATAAAATGAAGGACTGGTTATTTCTCCGTGGACGTAGCCCAAACTGGGTGAACCACGTATATCTGTGTCTCTCTTGTTTTATGTGTTCTATGTGTGTATATTTTTGCAATATTTTATGTGTTCCATTGCTCTGTAATATATAATTTTCTAACATTCATAACCCCAATTACCACATAATGTTTTTGAAGGGAAAAATGGATTCCTCTTGCCTTTGTTTCCATATTGGAGCTAACAATTTCTCCTCAAAAAAATATAATGAGCTACTATGATTATTCTAGGATTAGGGTCCTCCATCTTAATCAATATAGGGGTAGATAATTTATCCTAAAATTATTTATTAACTAATTCTACCCTCATTTTTTCATGCCTAATCTAATATTCCAAGGATACGAGTTGTACATCCCCCACTTAGGTATTGGAATTCTTGGAGGGTTATTGTGATAACACAAGGTTTTGGAGGTAAAACTCACACAAATTAGGTTTTTTCTCCATGTTGCTACCATGACAGACTGATAATTTCTTTATGGATTTAGATATGGAATTCCCCTTACTGAGCTAAATTAAAAATCTAATGCTTGTACCATTTCTCCCTCAAAAAGAGTGCATAGGTTCTAGTTTCCTACTTGTAGCTAGCTAAACCTAAGGATAAATGTGTCATGACCCCCATAGAAGCCTCCATTTTTGTGACCTTATCCCTGACTATTATTACTCCTTGTGCTTGCTCTGATTGCTATTTGATTTGTTGGTTCTAATTTTCCAATTGCTCCTTCTTATTTTCCTCCTTAATTATGAGAAACATCATATCCTTGAGTTAGTCAATTTGATTTTACAATCTAGGTACTTCCCCTACTAATTGCTCATTTACAATTCTCTTCCATTTATGGTCCTCGATCTCGACCTTTTCGATTTTCAAAATGGAATGGGGTAAGATATGTGCTAACAGGATCCTCCTTGAAGTTAATGGCCCAAAAATACTTATAGGTTCTTGTTGTACCCTTTATGCCTCTTCCTTGGGTACTCCTTCATTTTTAGGTAGTTGTCAATTCTATAATGTGTTTTTTCTTGGAATTTGATTTGATTTTAGGCCTGTGCCTTCTAAGGACATGAGGTTCCTATTTAATCATTGGTTTCCTTTACTTGGGTTTAAGGGGTGTGCCTATCTTAAAAAATGTCGCTACAATTTCTTTATCTATCACTTCTAATCTAATCTTATTTTTATTTTTCTTAAAATATCCAAGAATGGTTTTCCCTTCTTCTTGACTGTAATACATATCTCCTTTAAGGCTTCTTGTGTCTCCAAGAAATTTTGTTTATCCATATCTACAAAACCAACCCATGAAACGTGATGTTCCATAATATCTAAAGCATCACAAGCAATTAATTTAATCAAACTAGATCCATCTTAACTCTGGATCTACCAAGTTCTGAGATAGATCAAATCTCTTTTCACTCTAAAAGAGGTTTGTATCCAAAGACATTTGATCCCTCTTGATACTTGGTAAATCCAAAGTTAAAATGGATCTATGCTAGTTTAATTATTTTTATGTAATTGGACCAAGTCAAAATGTTTTATTGATAAATTTTTTTTATTTATTATGTAATTTGATTAAGTCAAAATGTTAAAAAAAACATAACATTACAACATATATACCATATTGGGCTAGATTGGTTTACAATTCATTATTTATGGGTCCATGACATTAAGTAACCCATGGTATTAGATAATAACTTTTTAAGTTGATGTAATAATTTATATTATTTAAATACATTATATGTTTTCTTATGTTACAATACTATTTTGATATTTGGATAACTTTAATACAATACAATTTATTGTTTATAGACCCATAGTATTAAATAACCCATAGCATTTGGTAATACCTTTTTAAAAGTGGATAATATTTACAATATACTTTACGTCTTATAATTTCAACATGTTGGGTTGACATGATATATTTCTTACATTACATTACACATACACATCTCCCTTATATTGGGATGTAGAGTGCCTCTTGATGTAGTAATTCCAAGATGAGCCAAGGCCTCATGCTTTCCTTCCTTTAATTACTATTCATATCATTCAATGATTGTAAGAGAACATAGGGAATACTTAAATTTTGCGATGGATGGGGGTGGGATAGGTGTTTGAGTTGATGTAGTAATCTAAATTGGTATGCATACACCATAATAAGTCTACATAACAAGGGATATATTTAATTATGTGGTATACTACCTCATTCTAGGGTGTTTTTATTATTTCCCTTTTCACTCCATTTCTCTGCAAGGAAAATTTCGGGGGCTAATATTTGTAGGTGGGCTAGTTTTCCATGAAAAAAATAATAATTTCCATTTTTTCTAAAATGGAGATAATATTTGAGAAGTATAGCAATTTGAAATAAATCTACCTAGGTGAATTTTGCAATGAGACATAACCATTGAGGAACATCTCAATCTGAAATAATAGTTGTTAACCAAATCAACCATCACCAACCAAAATTAACCAAATTCATTGAAACATAACCCTTGATGGGTGTTGCAATGCAAAATAACCACAGAAAAGTGTAGCAATTTGAGATAAGTTGTTTAAGGTTGATGTCACGATGTAATGTAACCTTTAAGGAATGTTGCAATCTAATACCACTTGAGTGGGCATAATGGTTAGCAACATGTGTTTTCTCCTAACAGGTCATAGGTTCAAATCCAGAGGGGGGCAGAGTATGTGTATCTTTGTAGACTTTAGCAGTAAAATCATTGTGTAAGCTCATTGTCCCACACACAAGGGGATATTATACACTAATTTGTTGTCTAGCTTTGTTGTAATCTTAAAATTAGATTATTGTTATTATTATAACCATAGATAACTGTAGGGTGATTTAATGGTATGTTAAATCCCTTGTTATTTTAATATGTCAACTCGGGGGTTTTGTAAACTTAGAAGCAAACCAAAATATATGTGACCTTAGATTAAATTGTTGTGGAAAGTTTGTTTAGGATGGAAGCAAAGAAAGGAAATACATATTACAAATAAATTCTATGTTTAAATAAACTAAGTTTCTGATTCAAGATGTAGCGAACAAGAGAAGAGGCTCCTAACTTAGGAGGTCCTAGTTGTCCTTCCTCACATTACTTCCTCCAAGAAGAGAAACTAAAGAGCAGTGGTTTTTGATGTGTAGATAGGAGGTCCTAGTTTCCTTCCTCACAATTCTACTCCAACAACATTACCATTGCATCAAATCATAAACTAGAATTTAAGAAACAATTCAAGAAACAATTAAATCCTCACATAAATTTAATCTAGGAAAGAATATAAGAAAGTAAATCTTGTTTAAGTTCAATCTAGTGCATGGAGAAGAGTTTCTTGTTCAAGAGTCTTGATTGTGATTCTCACATAAAAGCTAGCTATTGAAAGGAAATCAATCTTCACATAACAAAACACACTTGCGGAAAGTAAATCACACCTGAATGAAAGCAAAAATAGAAAATAAACTATGTTACAGATGTATGCGAATTTTGGTTGATGGGGATCCCTCCATTCCTCAATGAATACACATGAACAACTATCACTCCCTATGAATCAAACAACATCCATAACTCATAATTAGAAGAAAATAATATTATTCATGTTGAATGAACAATCATAAATTTGTTGCTAGTGAATAACTGAGCACTGTTGGCTTCATTTCAAGGATGCTCTTCTTATTTATACATGAATTAGGGATATCTACTCAATAAATGTAGATCCCTTAAATATCTACTAGATCCATACTTGTCTCAACTCATCCCTAAATACTAGATACAAATCCTATAACACATCAAGATCTCCATGATCTTTCTCCTTGGAATATGGTCCACCTCTTGAGTTGAAATTCGAATTTGATCTTGGAAAGCCAAGTAAGACCCTTCTAGAACCTCCAAATAAGCCTACACATGTCACAAAACTAGTAACACATATATAGATATATGAAACCATGTTAATTTCCTAGTTTTTAATCATAAATTCACTTTATATACATAAAATAAATAACTTTGGAAAACAAGGATCCTAACCCATATAATTATGAAAATGGTTACTTGATGTAGGGTTTTAGGCTAGATAGTTATGAAATGAGGGCTAAATGTTTATGAAATTATGGAAATATGGATGAAGAGGGAAGAAAATTTTGAGACTCAAAAATAACCAAAGACAACCATAGTTAATTAATATAAATAATTGTGAAACATGGTAGCATAACCCTTCATACTTAAAAAGTTTTGAAAGTTAGTCAATTATTGTCAATCATGATCAAATATGGTCCAAATTACATTGTTATTTAAGGAATTGTCCTTGCTATATTATATATAATCATACAATCAAATATATAGTGAACTATTAACATAACTATATAAAATTATATTATGAACCATGTTCAATCACAATTAATCATGCTAAACCATAGTCAACATCATCAGTTATAACCATGTTCAACCATAGTGAACATGATTATTCATGTCCACCCATAATTAACTATAGACGAATATGGTTGACTACAAATATAACATGGACAACCATAAGTAGCCATACTCAAGCACAGTGAGGAATTCAACTACTAAATCATATTTAACCATAGTTAAACAGAGTCAACCATAATCAAATATGATCAATTGTAGCGGATTATAATTAAAAGAGGCTAACAATAATTAACGACAATCAAAACATAATTAAATATCATTAAACACAGTCAACCATAAATAAATTGTGGTCTAACATTGTCACCCATTATAAATCATAATCAAACATACTCAACAAAAATTATTTCATATAATGATCATATAAAAACTATAACATTATAATATGAATATAATAAATATTATTATATAGTATAATATTTATACAAAAGGTTTTCTTTTGTGGGGTTTGCTTGGGTATATTTGACCAATTAGATCCTTCGATTTTCATTTTCCTCCATCAAATCATCATTTTTTTGTACCATATGGCAGGATCTCACAACTCTCAGATTTCATCTCCGAGCTCCCAAGTATCAAGCATGGGAACTCTCCAAAAAAAAGTCAACATTCTGATTCTCACTGTCTTCGACAAGTTACCAGATTTGCAAGTCTTAAATCTCTTCTCCAATTTTCTCAACGCTATGACAACAGCGTCAACAACCATTTAAACTTGTTTGTGAGAATAATTTCGGAAAAATCACATAACAAATCATTTGTCGACGCGTTTCGAACCAACTAGTGTGGTTCATCGTCAGGACAAGTTGAAGATTCGATCTGAGCGATGAGTTAATTAGGGACAACAGGCCATTCGAACGGCTAAATTTGATTGAGTAATGGTTAAACAGGACCTCTAACAGCTAGATATGACCAGGTCCAAGGGAAGGGACCTAAATTTTATTTAATTATTCTATTTATCTCTTTATTTATTATTATTATAATTATATATAATATTATTTACATTATATTATTTGTTAATGTTAATATTATTATTACTAATGTATTTATTTTCCATTATATACATTATATAATATTAATAAATATTATTTATTTAATAATATAATGGTAAATCTTATTGTTATATACCCAGTATTTCATTACAAAGGTCAGATTTAACTCTAGAACCTAAAATAATTATTATCTTATTTATATTTATTTATTTTATTAATAATATATATT
>APFE030061122.1:552-52821 GCA_000404065.3 Pinus taeda | reverse complement strand
TTCCAAAGGTTCAGGATCAGGATCAAGTTGAATTCCTTTCTTGTTGAGAGGGAGTGTTGAGAATAGCAACAAGAAATGCTAAAAATAGCATTCAAAATATTCCAATTTTGATTTTCCCTTGAATTAGAATTGTGAATTAAAATTCAAATTTAATCTCACCAGCTGCTTGAAAAATAATTAATTAATTCATCTTGAGTTAATTAGTTGGAGAAATTGTGAAGTCATGCAACAGTTATCCCATAAATTAAGGAGATTATCCCTTAATTAAGGAGATAAGGATGAGTTGTATTTGAGTTGTAATTAATTAGCTTAGTTAATTGAGTTAAGTCCAGTTAAATTAGTTCCAAATAGTTTGAGGAACTAATTATGAGTTCAGTCAGCTAATGCATGCATGCATGCAAACTAGTGTACTCCAGATAACTGAAGATTCTCTCATAAATAACTCATGCATGTCAGTTCAGACAAAGACCCAATTGAGATTAAAGACATGGACAACGTACTATCAGTTGGAGAAATTTTCCTATAAAGGAAACTCATCCATGCAGAAGGAACAAGGTTCCTTGAGGATTGCTCAGTTCTGACAGTTTGTTGGAGTAGTGTGTGAGATCAGTGTTACACTGGGTAACAACTGGATCACCCACGGAAAACTGTGTAAGGAAATAGGAGGCTTGGAGAGTAGAGGAGAAGGTTTGTGAGAAGCCTTGTTTGCCTGTGAGCATCCAGGAGGATTGTACTAAGAGCTGGCTAGCTGTGAGAGCTAAAGCTTTGTGTAATCTTGATGTATTTCCACCTTGTATGATAATACAGATAGCGGGGTTTTTAGTTGAGGATTTCCCTAGATTATTCTTCTGCGTTTCATGTGTATTGATTATTCTTCTCTGTTATATGTGTTTTGATTGATCTTGCTCAAATTGATTAAGCTTCCACAAGTTTGATTGTAGAAGTAGATTAAGTATTTTTCTTTAGTTCTATTGCATAATCAGGTTAATCTACATTGAGAATTTCTACATGGTATCAAAGGAAAGGTGATCAAAGCTATGAACATTATACGAAGAAGAGAATTCAAAGTTTGAAGTTCGGGGTTGCAGGTACAAATCAAATTCAGGTCATACTTCAGGTTGGTCAATGGCATTTTATGGCTTGAGACTCGAGTATGCCTAGGATGGCAGCTCAAATTACATTCCATGGAAAGATCGCATGGAAGCAGTATTAGAAGACAATGATTTGAAGGATTTCATTGATCAAGAAATGCCCAAGCTAGCTGAAGCTAATGCACAAGAGTTGGCTGAATTGAAGAAGTGTGTGGCGAGGGCGAGACAAATCATCCTTGAGGGAGTTCGAGACCATATTGTCTCAAGTCTCCATGGGAAGGATAATCCATATTCAATGTGGAAGACATTGAAGGAACTCTACCAGAACAATAGCGACCAGAGGAAATTGGCACTCAAGGACAAGCTTTGAAGAATCAAGAGGGAGAATGGTGATATTATTTCCACATATCTGAATAAGCTCACCACATGTAGAGATGAGCTTGGAAGTGTGGGAATAACTACTGTGGATGATGATATGGTGAGCCTCACTCTCATTGGACTTCCAAAGAGTTAGCATAGCTACCAAACTCTATGAATGGAAAGGAGAAACTACCGGATTGGGAGCGACTGTGGCTGGATCTCATGCAGGAGGAACACACGAGATGGTTCTTCATCCAAGGAGGATGAAGAAAATCTGGCTTTAGCGAGTAAGGCAAGGAAAGGGAAGGAGAAGGATTCCCATCCCAAATCGAATTCTTCTCATGAAGGGAAGAAGGTTGACAAGTCTAAAGTGAGATGCTTTAATTGTCATGAGATGGGACATTATGCAACTAATTTCCCATCGAAGAAGTCCAAGAAGGGATCCTCGGAAGGATCTGAAGGTGAGGCATTAGCCTCTCAGTTCGGGATGGAGTTCACCCTCATCGCATGCATGGCGTCGTCGATGATGGGTTGTGGTTGGTTTCTTGATAGTGGAGCCTCATTCCACATGACCGGCAATAAAAGTTTATTCAGTACCTTAGAGGAGAAATACCTCAAGATTCGCATAGAGATGGGTGACGATGAAAGGTATAATGTTTTAGGAGTGGGCACAGTTGCTTTTTAGAGGGAGCATGGAGCTCTTATCACCTTGATAGATGTGAAGTATGTGCCTGGACTGAAGAAGATTTTGGTATCAATCGCGATGTTGGAGGACAAAGGCTATGATGTTGTCTTCAGTAAGGGAAAGGTTTTCCTTAGACACATCACCACGAGATAGGTGAAATAGATAGGTTCGCAGGTACAGAACCTGTATGCTCTTGAGGTTCAAGATGCATGCAAAGCCTTGAGGAGAAAGGCAAATGTTAGAGACTTGGTGGTTTAGAGGGAGAGTAAATTACCTCTCAACGTGCTGCCCCAAAAGAAGTCTCAGACCATTGTGGAGGAGCCACAATTGGAGATGCTGAGAGGAGATCGAGTAGAGGCATCCACTCATGCAGAGACCTCCAATAGGGGGAAATTTTGAGCCAAGTCAACAAAGGGATCACATGCATCCATACCTCCAGGTGTGATGTGGGGCGATGTGAAGTGATAGTCTCAAGAAGGCTGAAATTGGGCAGGGTCCATTGAGAGGTTTTATCTCATGGACCATACCTTGCTACGGGAGCCCAAAGTAAATAGTAGCGGGAGGAATCTGTGGGGCTGATGCAATCAAATATCAAAGTGACAAAGGCTAGAGCAGTCAGATACTAAAGAAAGAAGAGAAGCATTGACAATAGTGCAGAAAGGCTGAGTCAGCAGAAGCGCAGAGTTTTCAATCAACAGAAGCAATAACAGTCAGAGACTTTGATGAACGATGCATCCTACTGATTCAGGTTGGATATTTTTTTTTGTTTCTGGAGTTGCTGGAGCAACAACACTAGAGAGAAGTGTTGCATGCAAAACATTCCAAAGGTTCAGGATCGAGATCGAGTTGAATTCCTTTCTTGTTGAGAGGGAGCGTTGAGAATAGCAACAAGAAATGCTAAAAATAACATTCAGAATATTCCAATTTTGATTTGTCCTTGAATTAGAATTGTGAATTAAAATTCGAATTTAGTCTCACTAGCTGCTTGAAAAATAATTAATTAATTCATCTTGAGTTAATTAGTAGGAGAAATTCAAGCTAGAAGTCTTTCTGAAGTCATGCAACAATTATCCCTTAAATTAAGGAGATTATGCCTTAATTAAGGAGATAAGGATGAGTTGTATTTGAGTTGTAATTAGTTAGCTCATTTAACTGAGTTAAGTCCAAATAAATTAGTTCCAAATAGTTTGAGGAACTAATTGTGGGTTTAGTCAATTAATGCATGCATGCATGCAAACTAGTGTGCTCTAGATAACTAAGGATTCCCTCATAAATAACTCATGCATGTCAGTTCAGAGAAAGACCTAGTTGATATTAAAGACAGGGACAATGTACTATCAGTTGGAGGAATTTTCCTATAAAGGAAACTCATCCATGGAGAAGGAACAAGGTTCCTTGAGGATTGCGTAGTTTTGATAGTGTGTTGGAGCAGTGTGTGAGATCAATGTTACAGTGGGTAACAATTGGATCACCCAGGGAAAACTGTGCAAGGAAATAGGAGGTTTGGAGGGCAAAGGAGAAGGTTTGTGAGAAGCTCGTTTGCCTGTGAGCATCTAGGAGGATTGTACTGAGAGCTGGCTAGCTGTGAGAGCTAAAGCTTTGTGTAATCTTGATGTATTTCCACCTTGTATGATAATACAGATAGGGGGGGTTTTAGTTGAGGCTTTCCCTAGAGTATTCTTCTCTATTTCATGTGTATTGATTCTTCTTCTCTGTTATATGTGTTCTATTTGATCTTTCTCAAATCAATTAAGCTTCCGCAAGTTTGATTGTAGAAGTAGATTAAGTATTTTTCTTTAGATCTATTGCATAATCAGGTTAATCTATAGTGAGAATTTCTAAACAATGTAGCTATTAGGTCACCTCCTCTCCATGCATTGTGATGTAGGGGCTCCCACATTCTCCCTTGTATCCTACAATAATGTATCAACTTCTATGGTTCTCTTTCTCCCCTCTCTAGAATATTCTCACTAGGTGTGTACCTCCACTCTACCTCCTATATACGTCTTTACATGTGGCTACTCCACAACCTCCTGAATCTCATCCTGAGGCTCCTCCTTTGTATCTAGAATCTCCTGCTCTAGTGGGGCACTCATCTCTCATTCCAGAGGGAATCTCATGGACTTCTCCTCATCAAACTTGACAACTCTTCTCACAGCTGCCATCCTCAGTGAAGGAAGATACACTTGGTAATTGTGTGGAGTTTTGGTGTATCCTACAAAAACTACCAACTTTGTTATAGGCTCAAGTTTCTTCCTCGAATCCTTGGATACATGACAATAAAATGAAGCTCCAAAATTTTTGAAATGAGACACATCAATATTTCTTCTAGAGAAAGCTTCCTCTGATGTGATTATGTCGAGAATCTTATGAGGACTATGGTTCTGCAAGTAGACTGCAGTGTTGCATGCTTCTGCCCATAGATGAAAAGGAAGTCCCTGATCATGCAAGATGGCCCTTCCTTCTCCCACTATGCTCATGTTCTTCCTCTCAGCTACCCCATTCTGCTTTGGGTTATGTAATGTTGTCAACTCTATTTAAATACCTTCTTTCGTACATAAATATTTGAAGGGTTGCAAAACAAATTTGTCTCCATTATCACTCATGAAATCTTTCACCTTCTTCTTTGTCTCCTTCTCCACCAGTTCCTTTAATTCAACAAACTTGGAGAAAACTTCATCCTTCTTTGACATGAAGAAGATATAGCACTTTCTAGAGAAATCATCAATATAAATAACATAGTACTTATGTTTTTCTATGGAGTCTATGGAAAAGGGTCTAAAAATATTAGAGTATACTCACTCCAAGATTACATCTGCTCTGCTCTCTTAATCATGGAAAGTGAATTTAACATACTTACCCAATATGCAGCCTTACAGGCCTCATGTTGGATAAGGGAGCCTTTAGGGAGGCCGATGGTAATTTGTTACATGATATTTAAGGAACCATGGTGTAAATGGCCTGATCTCTTGTGCCAGAGTTCTCCAACATCAAGACTTTGAACCTTTTCAGCCTTGTTGCTCAATGCAGTGCAATATTCCACCACAAGTTTGTATAGGTTCTTCACTCAAATCTTGATCTACTTCACCTCCTCGGTAGCTATGTGTCTCAGAAAGGATTTCCCCTTATTGAAAATAACATCATAGCCATGATCCTCCAAAACTTCTATAAAGATCAAGTTCTTTTTTAGATCGGGTACACACATAACATCTTTGAGATGAAGAGGAGAGGATTTCTCCCTCTCAAAGGTGACAATACCAATTATTGTAGCACTATACCTCCCATCATCCCCCATTTCGATGTGCATCTAGAGATCCTTCTCCTTGAGGCTACTGAAATGTCCCTGTGCCCTGTCATATGGAACGAGGCACCGAAATCAAGGTACCACACACTCCACATATTAGTGTTGGCCATGTATGCTATTAGGATCAAGTCTATTTCGAATTGTGAAGCCAATGCTTCACCTGATGCTCCTCTTGTTGGCTTCTTGGTAGAATCTTATGCAAAAATTGTGTTGCAGAGTGCCCAAACTTGTGGCAGTGGAAGCACTTGATCTTATGCAAGTCTTTCTTCTTGCCATTATTTTGGCTAGATTCAGGATTCCTCTAGTTATTCTTCCCTTTGCCTTTCTTCCCCTTTTCAACCAAGGCAAACTTTTCCTAATCTTGTGCTCTAGATGAAGTTCCATCCTGGTTATTTCTCCTGAACTCTTCTTGAACCAAATCAGATCACAAACTTTCCTAATTTGGTAATTTTTCCCTTCCGTTCATAGAGTCATGGTAGTTGTGCCAAGATTTTGGAAGGCTTTGAAGAGTTAGGCTCACTAGGTCATCTTCTGCAATAGTCACACCAACCCCTCCAAGGTCATCATGAACGTGTGTAAATATGGTGAGATACTGCGAAATAATATCATTTTTTTGCATCTTAATGTTTTAAAGTGTCTTTTAGGGCCAATTTTCTATGGTCACTACTATTTTCGAATAGATCAGTCAATGCCTTACACATAGAAATTGGTGTCTCTCTACCATGGATATTTGAGACCACATGGTCTCTCACACCTTCCACAATGATTCTCCTCACCTTTGGAACATCCTTCTTCCATTGGGCTAATTGTTGTACATTTGACTGTGGAGGTTTTGCAATGCTAGTTTTAACATATTCTAACACACCATTGTCATCGAGCATTGCTTCCATTCGATCCTTCCAGGATATGAAATTCAAGCTACCCTCTAGGGAATACTCCAATCTCATTCTGTTGAAAGACATTCTCCCGATCCTGAAGAAAAATTGCTGCAAAAACTCTGCAAATTCAAAATTCTTAAAATACAGGTTCAAAATATTGGTTCTAATGTGAATTCATGGCTCTGGTACCATGTATAAATTTAATATAAATTGCAACTTCTCAAGAATTATAATTGAAAATCATGAGACACAATTCCACTCTACTGATCTGTGAAATGAAATTCGCAATTTAGAACAACATTCACACACATGCAATAAGAAAAACCACAAATACACAATTATTTCTAGGGGAACCCAATTGGGGAAAAACCCCTCAAGCCTCTCTGCATGAATCAGATGAATTGAGAATCTATTACAATTGCTAGCTCCAACTCTGAGCTCAACCTACAAAATAATAATTATTCTCTTTGCTCAATGAACAAGCTCTAGCCAACACTTAGATAATTATTTGCTCACCTAGGCTCTTATTTCCTTGCGCAAATCTTGAGGAAATTAGCTCCTATTCTATAGGAATTTCCTCCAAATTGATTGTGCAATTCCCAAGGATTGATCATTGATTTCATGCAACACGTGTACACTCAAGACTACTCTAGAGTTGATGTTACATTGCCTTGTCATCTCCACTTCAACTGAGGAACTCTAATTCTCTACATGAAATAGCTTTTTGGGTTGATTGATCAATTAACTAACAAATATCTGAGTTAGATTGTTGTCCCACTACACAACTGAACTTCAACTAACTCTAACAATAATTAGAGGTCAGTTAATTGAATACAACTAAAAATAACTGAAATGAATTAGTAAAATTTAGCAATCACACATAGATAACTAAACTCCAAGCCCTCTAACTTGAATTTATTGAGCTAACTGAGTGACAAGATCCATGTCACACTAGTTAACTGCCTCCAAGTTGTTCGGCTGATGTGGAAATTCGATTTAATCAATTTAACTAAGGCTAAAGTCAAATTGAGCCTTTCTTGCTACATTTTTTCAACACTACAACTACCAATAGATAAATGAATGCTCATTCATTTCAATTCATTGTTTTGTGAAATATTCCTGATAGCTAGATCTAGGTAATAGGCGTATGCATGTTCAACAATATTAGTTTAATACTTTGTAATCATCATTGATGGATACCTCAAACAAATAGTCTTGGCTATAAATGGATTTTCTAGCTGCTTTTCCTGTATTTCTTGAACATAACATTTTTTTTTACAATTAAATAAAATACAACAAGTCTGGATTGGCACAAAATATGTTGTCTGCTGTCTTAGATATATTCATTGTCATTTAATAAAAAAAATTACCATCTAAATTAAAAAATAATTGGAAAAAATACAGAAAAATGAAAATAAAAAATTTATCTAACCTAATAATAAAAAAATAAAAACTAAAATGGAAAATAATATTATAAAATTCTATACTAAATAAACCAACATAGATCCTTGTTATTCCTATTACTATTTATTAGATATGGGACATGGACTTATGTTGGCAATGCCTGGAATGTGTGAAATTGAGACTGCAATGTTGATTTCAAAACCACATTAGAAATTATTCAAGTTGCCCCAACAAAGTCCCTATTTAATAATCTATAGGGAATTATAAAGACCAAGTTTATTTAGTCAAGGTGGCAAGGAATATGGCTTTCTCAATGGAAATGTAGTAGAGAAACCAAAACCCTAAGTTGAGTTGATGTTTTAAAACAATATAGAAGTGGAAACAAAATACACTTTTGCATGAGAAGTTAATAAGACACTATTAGGTTTTCAGTTGGTTGAGTGCTTTTGATCCCTGCATTGGTTGTCTTTACTAGGTCACTATTTGTAATCAATGTCAGTAGGTCTATGTGAGGTAACATCCACAAAATGTGAAAAAGTGCACATGGGTTTTTCCTTGAAAGAAAAGGAAACAATTACCATTTTTTGGTCCAACTTTTCCATTTCCTAAATGAGTCTTTATTAGATTAAAAGAACTAATGATTTCTTGTATGCTTTTGCAATAGCTTGTTAGATTTTAGAACGAAATTTCAAATACTTGCATTATAGAAAGACCAGGGTGAGTAAAAAGAATTAGGCTCAAATAAGTTTTTGATATTAAAAATGGTGCCATTATTCTTATCTAATGGTGTTTAAAAGAAAATGTTGTACTACATTTATCACTTATTTTTATATGTAGATAGATGACTTAAAGTAGTTAAAAGTTACGAAAGTGCTTGTAATAAAGTTTCCATACAAAATTTAGAAGTTCTCACAATAAAATTTGCATATTTTGCTCCTTGCCAAACACCATGATTGACGGGTACCTTTACAGGCGTCCAACATCCAGTTTAAGATTCTGCAACGATAATCACTTTGATAATGTCGTGTCCAATTTGACACTCACGTGGACGGTGGAAGTGCCCTGGCTGTCTGTGACGGTCCGTGCATCAGTAATTGTCATGTGGGAATCTCACAATTTGCTTTGTCCTTTTGCTTATCTGGGTTGTTTGAATTTTAATTTATTAAAATTTTTATAGAGGTAAAAGTCAAATCTCATAATGAGGACTTTTGTGGATGAATTCTTTGACGGGACGAACTTTCGATTCTTTCTTTTGAGGGAAGGTTCCAACCACCCATTTCCAACTTAATTTTCCATTTTCACTCATTTATTTATTTACAAGACTCCCTCCATATATTTAGTTTTTTCAGTTATACATATGATTTTAGAATCACATTTCATTTAAAAATATGATTAATATTTTTTTCACTAAATTATTGGAATAAGAGATACAATTTTATCAAGTTAGTTGTTACGAACATGTTTTCGTCATATATATAATAAAAAATATAGTGAAAATTTTTATCATAATTTAGTTGTCAAATTAGTATTGGAGATAGTTATCCCATATTGCTAGCTATGAATATAGGCTGAATCATCATTGTTATTCAAACTATCACTCATTATTATTCAAAAAAAAAACCACACCACCTAAAATTACATATATACAATTTAAAGAAAGATATAATAAATATTTTTTCCATCCACTCAAATATATATATAATTACAATGTTATTTAATTTAATTTACTAATACAAATTTATTTATAATTGTAAAAAAAAAAAAAAAAAACTAACTAACTAACTAACTTATTTCTATATTAACACACCTCTCAATATATATGCAAATTTATCCTCTATACATGTTTAACTAATACAAAAAATGAAACAAATATAAAAAGTTGTAATTATCCTCAGAGAGTCTCTAACTTAGTAGGTAGAGATGTTGTATGTAGTGTAATGTCATGTCATGTAAACATTTTAACTTGGTAAAAATTAAATAAAAATATATTATTACCAGTAGTTTTTGAGCTCTAGGATTATGAGAATCCACGGTATTCATGTGGAATATAGCCTATTTAAAGGGGGAAATTAAAACAACCTAAATCCATCTTAATTCCACATTTACCAAGCCTAGATCCATATTAACTCCACATCTACCAAACAGAGAAACAGATCAAATCTCTTAATATGCATATCTCTTTTAAAATGAAAAGAGGTTAAAATGAATCTAAGCTAATTACATTTAACTAGCACTAAACCATTATAAAAAAATAATATTATACTAATACTTAAAAAATTAATAAATTTCGACTTACGAACCGGTAAAATACCAAACAAAAGTGTTCCATAATAATTTAATAAGTTAACTATATCTAAGATTTTAATTACTTAAAAAATAAAATTCCAAAACCATATCATAATAAAAGTAGATTAAATTAGAATTAGATGTAATTTCAAATGTAAATTTGTAGTGAATAGGTTTACAACTCTTATAAATTATCTTAAGTATGCATCTAACAATCACACATAGGGATCAATTTTGACTTTTAAATTATATATATATATATATATGCCGATGACGAGCTTAGGATTTGTAGGTCGACTTTAGGGTATATAATTCAGTTTTGACGGAAGCGTTATGTAACATTACGGAACTCGAAATTAATTTTTGGGGAAAAGTTAGAAGAGGTGAGGATTTGTTTAATTATGATTTCATTTATATTCAAATTAATCTTCGTTTTTCGTTTATGCGACTACGAGTAAAGGGTTTCTTCACGATTATTTTGAAGATCTCGAAGGCCACAAACGAGTGTTTGAAAATGGACTATTCTTTATTAAAAATGCATGATTATTTATTTGTTTCTAGGAAGAATGCTATAACTTAGAAAAGGAACAATTTTTGGCAGCGTCATTGTGGGTTTTTTTCTTTCCCCTGCTAGAAGAATTTTGGGAGCTTGATATTCTTGAAGGTATTGGGAATGTAATTGGAGAATTTGTTAAGATATTGGAGATCACAAAGAAAAAAAGACATGTAGCTTATGTTTGGATTTGTGTTCACATGAATATTTCTCAGGCGTTACTTGAGTCAATAGATCTTGAATACCATGACACAGTCTGGACGCAACCTCTCAATTATGAGAATCTGTCATTCAAGTGTCGTCGTTTCCATGGATATGGCCATATCTTTAGAGACTGTCCGCTTAGATTAGCTGAGGAGCAACAAAATATGATGCCTAAGGACGAGGAGGGTTTCCAGACAGTAGGTTAAAGAAGGGGAAGAAATGCCCAGAATCAACAAACCCAACAAAGTATCTGTGCTGCTAAACCCACCAAAGAAATGTTGACACCAGATGTGGCTCCAAAGAAAACCCAGAAAACTATGGATGAAAAACCTTTTACAATTTTGCGTGATTTGGAAAAAATGGGTGATGCAGAAAGCCAGGCAGTACAATTGGTACTACACCTCATGAATGTGGATCAAAAGAAAAACAAAGGAATAGAAAGTCCAACACCTAAGAGGAAAACACCAGAAGATCTGAAGGAGGATCACAAACTAAAGGAGGTCCTCATCCACACCAACAAAATTTTGGAGGTGGAAGAGAAGAACAACATATTAGGAGCTGATGAAAAGAAAATGTTGGAGTTATTTCGAGTATGTGTTAAGGCAGATGTCAAAGATATTCCCTCTAACGAACTAGTTCACTTCATAAACTTATTTGGTAAATGGTGTGCTCGATTGTCCTAGTTTGAGGGTGACGCAAGGCCACTTATCCTTGGAAAGGAGGGTGGACAACAAAGTCTATCCCAATCAGACCTACCAGTTATTGAAAAAGGAAAGAAGGGAATAAAATCATCAAAGGTTGCCTTAAGGGAAGGAGGGGAGTTTCTTCTGAACTCTAGTTAAATGAGTCATCTCACAAATTACTTCCCCAGAACCCTCCACCTTACCCAATGAAAATAGTCTCATGGAATATTCAGGGCTTAAATAGTGAAGGTAAGCTTCCTTACTTGAAAACAAAAATCAACACAGAGAAACCATACATAGTGCTCTTGCAAGAGACTACAATTGCCAGTGGAAAAATGGAAAAGATTCTACAAAAAAGTTGGCAAGGAAGTTGTTGTAACTTATTTTTACCCTATTGATATTTTCTAGTTTTTCCCTTTATGTTAAAAAAAAATTAGAGAAAAAGAAGAATTGAAGAAAAAGAGAGAGAAAGAAAAATACAAAAAAGAGAAAAAGAAACAAAATAAAGAAAAGAGAAATAAAAATGAAAAATCAAAAGGATAAAAGCGAATAAAAAAAAGAAATAAAAATAAAATCCCAATAAAATGGTGCACACATTTAAATTCCACCCCATCATAGTTTAATTGTTTTTTATATGTTTCATATAATAAAATTGGTATGATGTGACTATTGTCTGTTGAAAAATAAAAAAGACACAACAATGAATGTTGGAGACGAAGCCCACTAAGATCAATAGCCTCCGCCTAATAGTGGCATCCCCACATCCTTGAACATTAACGAAGTGGGTGTTGAGAAATATAGGGCATTAGAATTAAGTGATTTCTCTTGATTAGTAATTGCTTGTGAGTGTCTTTTACTTCATTAGATTAGGATATTTTCTTTACTTAAGTCATTAGTGTTCTTCTTCATCAAACAAATACTAATGCATGAACATAATAAACAATAGACACAGGATGTAGGCTATGAGCTAGGGCCAAAACCTCTCACTCTTTGAGAGGAAACCCCACACACATTCTTCTTATAGAGATTCCAATTGATGAATACCAAGACAAAGACCCTTGACCTATTTTCCACTCCAAGACCAAGACACAAGATCCCTTGATAGTCAACCTTCTTCTAGACTCCTCTTCCATTTCGACCTTCTTTGAGACATAGTATTAAAGAAATGGCATGCCACTGTCATCACACAAATGTATCATTGTTATGTCACCAAAACATGATCTTTGCAGCATCACTAAAACTAATTGTTACGTCATCAAAGATAGTACCAAATATGTAGCTTAATTGTAACACTGATATGAGACTTCTTCCTAGCACCAAGACCTTCTTTCAGAGATCCAAAATTCTATTGGCTCAAAACATACTTTCACTATCCCTTCCTTATATATCTGCATTCCTTTCATAACTAGACATCATAACTTGTCACTTTCTCATTGTCACTATGATGTTAATCTTAGACGGATTCGAATTCCATTTCTTCTCATAGAATTGTAGCCTTTGATCTAGAGCCTTCAAACATAGCCTTCACCGATATAGATATTGGAATTAGAGGTGATCTGAACCTCCTTTCTTCCACTGTTCACTGAAATCTCAGAGACATGCAAAGTTCCATGTTGTACTAATGTGAAGAGCCTAGCTGCATATATGGTAATTTGTCTTATATAATGAGCCGACATGAGCATCCAAATGGGTGTGATTCCTTAATTGAGTGAATTGATATGAACCATTACTTCATTTGCAGGCTGACATGAAGAGGGGGACTCATGCTTTTCGTTTGAAGGATTTATAGACTCCTACACATTTGGCACATGCTCAAGTAGAGATCTTCATACATGACATTGACTCTTTGAATTTAATGAAAAATCCTAAGGCTCTCAATGGGAAGCATCTAAAATAAAATACCTTGCTCATGAAACCCATGAAGCAAGCATCAAAAAAATAATTTTATTTTCTTCTTTTCATTATTTACGAAAATCACAATTACATGCCACTATGAAGACCGAACCTAGTCAAAATTTTCAACACTCCCTCTTAACCAGGGAGGTAATCATAATGGTACTTTGTCATTCTCAATTTGAAGAATTTGTTATAAGAAGTATTAGATTGGTAACCCATATGTATAGCATCATATCAACCAACATTGTCACATAGCAGGGCCTTGACTAACAGCTCTATCTCTCCACAAGATCTGAGCTCAATTCTGGCAAGACCAATGATTTATAGACACCCTTAATCATTTTCTCTCTTAGCACATACCCTACCTGGGTTCTCAGGGTGTGTTCCACCAGGACTATTCTTATCTTGGATTCCCAGTCTTCAAAGAATATCGTTCCTCTACGACTACTCTTATCTTGGATTCCCTATCTCATCCTCAAAGAGTATTAGACACCAGATCATTACCCAATCCTCCATTCTGACTTCCCCAGTGAAGACAAGAATGATGTGTCTATCTCTCCCTCTTAATTAGGGAGGACATATTTATTCCAATAACTGAATGTACTAATTCTTGCAAAAGGAATGTACCTAAGCTCCCTCTTGGCTTAGGAACTTCCAAGATTCTTCCAAGTAAGAAACATGTTTCCAGGATCCCTCTTAATTAGGGACATACAACAGCTCCTCAGGTGGAGATGAAGGGACAACCAGCTGCTAGAAGAACTCCTTCCTTCGATGTTGTTGTAGCTCCCAGAGACAGCCTTAGCTTGCTTACAAGACTAGTGTCTGGGCACATCTAAATTTGGAGTGTCACAAATGATTCTCAGGTAAGGGAGACCTCACTTGCATTCTATATGTATATATAATGTGTTGGTTCAATCACCTAAAGGAGTAATAAATGAATTTATGGTACTTCTTGACATATACAAATCTCAGAAATATGCATAAAATAGTGGATGCCGAGTAGTTCAAGGACTTACAGTTTAATAATATTTTGTAGAGAAATGATAGAGGATAAGGAGAAGGATAAAATCATCATATGGAGCTTACAACATCAAGAATTCTATGCTTAACACATAGAGATTGCATCTTTAAGAATTCCTACACTTATTTGAGTTACAGGCAGATATTATGGTTTGGAGGAGGGACTGAATGCTATGATTCATGTAGTGCAAATTTAAAGATATAACTTCAACAACCCATACAGGCACATGCATTAACAATATCGATACAAATGAATATGTGATGAAGTTACATGCACATGCATTAACATGTCAATACAAATGCGTCTGTGAGGAAATTTGAAATATTTCTAGTAGTTATGATTGCATGAATTCAGAGAAGAAACATGAACATAAGTGGGTTTTAACAGAGGGATGACATACTGTAATATTTGAAGGGGGAATCACCACCATTTCTTCATATTCTAAAATATCGGTATTCTGAATTTATATAGTCTAAAATTACATGTAGAGTTTAAATTTGTTTAGAATTTCTGAACCTTTTTTAATTCTTGCTTCCTCCTATTTATTAGGAGAGGAGGAGCGTTGAACATTCCTTACATCAAAAATATCTTTATCCGCGTCTCAAATGTCAGATTGACTAGTTGTTTTGGCTGGCGATGGCTCTGTGGCCCAAACATATTTCAGAATTAATGGCCTCATTGAAAGGAGGCAAATTGCAAGACATCAAATAAGTAAACAGTCAGAAGGAAGCATTAATAAACTATCTTAGTTCCCGTCCCTGTAATTTATTCTACTTCAGGCTGTGGTGGGCTCATCGTATGGTCTCTTGTGCTTCTTAGCCGGTTCCCATAATTTTTTTCTTTATTGCTCGAGGCATTCATTATTTAAAGCTAGGAGTGGGCACCATCGAATCCATGCCACAATATTGAAACAGAGGATCCTTGGGAAGTACTTCATCCCCCTTTGTTAGGTACACCATACTTGAAAATTGAATCCTCCCGAATTACCAAGTCTATTTTCACTCTTATCAGTGTCGACCTTGATTCTGTGTCACAATGGGCTTTTCTGAATCAGCCCATGCCGGTTTTTAATGCACCACCTGTTTCCCTTAAAGCCACAATTGCTGACCCATCATGCCTTTAAAGCCCTGCCCTGTACTATCATTGCCTTGATCTACCTGGTGATGCTCTCTTGGTTGCAATATGAAGGACTTTACAATGCTAGCCTTTCACTAAAAACATTGCGAAATAGATGAGTCTCGATCCTCCTTAGCCCCTTTCACTTTTAGCCCCTTTCTGTGATTTTCTTCATATGACCGAGGTCTGGAACCAGGTGCTTAGCCCAAGGGTGCTAGAGCCCTTTAAGGTTGTTGCGGGGGCCCTTTTCCTTTAATTCATGAAATCTCGCACTTCGGCGCTTCCGTGGGTTGCCACTAATATTTCCCCTTGCACCCTACAACTTCCAATCTGCGAGATCAAGCCCACTGGAAGTATCACAATTGCACTATGGGAGGGGAAGACCCTTTACCTTTCTTTATAGCACGTGCCGGCTCATCGAGATGTGAAAACTTTACAGGCCATACCACATAACATATTGCATCTGGGGAGTTTCTCGCATATCCAATCGCAACATCGGAAGGGACATATGTGAAGGAGGGATCTTTCCTTGTGCAATATTTTATGGACGATTGTGATGGGTGATGTCATCAATGCCACATGTCACCCTATGAGTGGTGACACATGTCACCTAGAAATGCCCCCCTTAGGACCTTGAAAATGCTGAATCTGCATGACACATGTCCTCTGTACCGCCACATCAGCTCTTTATTTCCATGTGGATTCATAAGGACCAATGATATTCTGCCACATGGCCCCCTAGAAGAGAGAGAAAAAGGACCATCCAACCTTGGTTTTTCTTTAATTCCTTTGTTAAATGAAATCGGCCCTCCCCGACGATTTAATACTACATCGACGATTTCTTGTTTCGCAGTATCTTAACCCCGGTCATGTCCCAGGTCGCCGATCGCCAATCTGCAAGAAGTGCGATGTCAAGGACCAACCATATTCCACCACATGCCCTCCCAAGAGGCAAGAGAAAGGGGCCTCCCTACCTTGGTTTTCCATTTATTTTCTTAGTTAATCCTTTTCTCGGCCTTTTCGGTGCTTTACACTATATTGGTAGAATCACAATTTTTCAAGTTTTTAGAGTGGTACCCCCGTTGATCCATTGATTCATCGATTCTGATGAACTTCTCAGGCCCACTGATCCTCGATAAGCCTAGTCCCATCAATATGCGATATCGCGATCGGCTAATTGTAGATTTCACCATGCTCCCTGTTTTAATTCGAAAGAACCCGCCGATTTTGTGATTGTCATGAGCTCCTGGACCTTCGATGTATGATTTGCTGTGAGCCCTTGCCAATGGTCCTTTCCTCTCTGTTTCCTGACTTTCAAAGGGTAACTTCAAATGGCCTGATATTTTGTTTCAGAGGTCCATTTTCAGACTTCCTTATACCATTGGAAAGCTCGTTCTGGGAACTATGCAATGGGGAGGTTCTAATTTGGCTTTAAGTGATCTTGTGGCTTGGAAGATGGATTCAAACTTCACTTCCATTTGGCAACTTTTATCAATTGAATACTCATAATACATTAAGTGACGACATTGGCTCCAACTAGGGACAATGCCTTGCTGGCAAGGAGCTGAGAACCTATGTACCAATAGCTTTCCTTCCATTGGGCATGGAGTCATTTTTAAACAAACTATAATTCTAATAAAATGCATTTTTCAACATAAACTAAAGATTACATATAAAAATTACAATACACACATCAGTATTTACAATGGGTGTGAGACAGGTACCTCTAGTTTTGGAAATAAAGTTTAAGGAACTAGCCCTTTACTGGTAGTTCTTGAGATTGACCATCTATATTCTCAAGCATGTACCTATTATTTCCTCTTTCTTCTGCAATCTTCAAAGGGTCGAACCATAGTGGGTTGAATTTTCCATGTTTCCCTTTGTCTTCCCATTAGACGTCCCAATGAAGAACTAAATCCCCTGATTGAAGCGATCGATCATTAGCCTTCTTGTCAAACATGGATTTCATCTTTTGTTGGTAATTTGAAAAAGTTTCCCCCACCCATTCTCTATTTTCGTAATGCTTGACCCACTGATTTATCCTTCGCATTAAGGCACTTGGCTCTTCCTCTGCACCTTGTACTAATCTGGCCACCGACATTTCTAATTGAATCAGGAAGACTGAAACATGACTGTACACTAGCTCAAAAAGTGATTTCCCGGTGGATCTTTTAGGAGTTACCCAGTTGGCCCATAGGGAAAACTTCAGTTGGGAGTCCCAGTTCCTTTTATTTTTGGCAATGGTCTTCTTTAACACCCTCACCACAGTTTTGTTGGAGGACTCAGCTAAGACACTACCTTGAGGATAATAGGTAGTGGAGTGCCCGATAATGATATTGAACTTATAGTAGAAGATGGTGAACTTGGCAGATTTGAAAGCCTGAGCATTATCAGTGATAATTTTGGAGGGACAACCAAAACGAGACAATATGTTCTCCTCCATAAATTTGATTACCACCGTGTCTGTAGCATTTCTGGCTAGGATGTCCTCTACCCACATGGTGAAGTAATCCATGGTCGTCAATATCCACTT
Source organism: Pinus taeda (assembly GCA_000404065.3). Classification (NCBI taxonomy): domain Eukaryota; kingdom Viridiplantae; phylum Streptophyta; class Pinopsida; order Pinales; family Pinaceae; genus Pinus; species Pinus taeda. Next base: position 34,807 of record APFE030061122.1, on the reverse strand, counting down.
GTGTTGGCAATTGGATGGTGGGTTTATTTTTCCTATCAAATCAAGTCCCCACTGTCTGAAAGGCTCTTCCACAAGTACTAGAATCAGGGGGAGAGGAGAAAAATTTTCCCTCTCAATAAACACTTGGCACTTCTGGCACGAACTGACCTGGGAATCAACATTCCCAAACAATGTAGGCCAATAGAACACTGCCTTGAGAATTTTATGTGTTGTGGCCTTCCAACTGAAGTGTCCTCCACAAACTCCTCCATGAAAATCCTCTTTCACCTTATGGGTTTCACCCTCCACCAAACATAATAGAAATACCCCCATTGGGTCCTTCCAGCAGAGTAGGCCATTGGATATGATATATTTCTACGCTTGCAACCTCATGTCTCAGCCTTTGGATTTACCTACCCCCAATGGGCACCTCAGGAATAAGAGATAATGAACGATGTTTTTATACCAGGGAGATCCCTCATATTCGGCATAGATTTTCTGTTTAGATGTTTTAATCCCGCTCTGATGATCCTCGGGTCTACCCTCCTTTGTGATCGGGTTTATCCCTAGAGATTGGCAATTGGAGTCAGATAAAACCTTGGCCAACCCCTGACCTTTAATGAGCTTGGTAGGCTTTATTTCTAGTTCATATTCTTGTATTTTTTCTATCCACCTACCCATCTTTCCTTCGTTGTCTCCTTGCATGAGGATGTCCTTGACTGCTGTCATTGGGAAAAATGTTGTGATTTTCAATTGCAACACATGCATATGAAATGCCTTCAGAGACTTGACTAGTGCATAGGATTGTTTCTCCAATATATTATATTTAAGCTCAACATCCCTTAGGACTTGGATGAAGAAGGCAATGGGTTGTTCATAACCATCTTTATTTTTTTGAAGTAGCACTGCAACAATACTATATGGGGAGGCAAAAGAAAAGATGTAAAAAGGCACTAAATAGTCGAGGCTGAGTAGTACCGGGGCCTCAGCCAAATATTATTCAATTATGATGAAAGAATATCTAGGGGAAGAGATCCAATTGACTTCATTTTCCTTCTTGAGCATGTCTGTAATACCCTTGAAAATTTCTATGTAGTTGGGTATGAACCTACTCAAGAAATTTATTCTCCCCAGAAAGGCTTAAACCTCTTTCTTATTTCTAGGCAGGGGTATATGACTGATGGCTTTGACTCATTTAGGATTAATCTTTACTCCTTACTGTGCTACTATGTGTCCAAGTAGCTTCCCTCACTCATGGCGAACTGAGATTTCTTAGGATTCAAAGAGAGACCATACCTCCTGCTTTTTTTAAAGGTGAGATTTAAGTGGAAGATGTGCTCTTCATTAGTTTTGGAAAAGATTGTGATGTCATCTAAGTAGGCCACCACGAATTTGTCTTTATCCCCTATGAAAGCAATGCCCATGACCTTCTAAAATGTGGCTCCTGCATTAATAATGCCGAAGAGCATGCGAGCGTACATGAATGTTCCCCACAGGGTGGTGAAAGTTGTTTTATTTTGATCCTTAGGGTGGACTGCCACCTGGTTGTAGCTAGAGAATCTATCCATTATGGACATTCTGGCTGATCCAACCACCTTCTGCAATATATAATCCATCTTGGGCAACAAGTAGTTGTCTTTCAGCGATGCCCTATTTATATTTAGGAAATCAACACGCAACCTTATTTCTCCTCTCTTTTTACAGACAGGGACTAGGTTGGCCACGCATTCAGAGTACCTTAAAGGCATTATGATATTTTCCTGTAGTATCTTTCTCATCCCTTTTTCAATGGAGGGGAGTAAGAGTGGATTTATCTGCTTGATTTTCTATTTGCATGGCTTTATTCCTCTCTTTAAAGGAATCTTATGCTGAATGATATTAGTATAAAATGCTTTCAAATCCTCATAAGACCAAGCAAATACATCCTTGTAAATTTTGAATAGATTTAAATACATTTGTCTATATTTCCAGGGGATTCCTTTTCGTAGCTTGATCATCTGGGTTTCCTCCTCTGAGACAATGTTACAATCCTCTACTTGATCATTTATCTCCGAGACCATTGGTTTGGAGACTATGTCATCCTTATTAAAAATCCTTTCTAGTGGGACCAGTTTGCGTGGGATGGTGTTCCCTTTCAGTTGCAAAATTTTGTGCCCAGCCACTATGTCTTTCCACACAGTGGCTTCTTGAATTATTTCTTCTTATTATTGATTGTTGGTGGAGTGAGTGAACTCCCCAACGAATTCTATGAATCTTTTTACCTGCTCATCATCCTCGAATACCTACCAGTGCTTGACATTATCAGGTATTTAAGGTCTAATCTGACTTCTACCTCACACCTCAGGAGTAGATTTTGAGGGGGCCTGAAGCTTCCTAAAACTACAACAAGAGAGTCAACCATTATGTTTCCTTCCCTCGGCAAAAATTGGATATTAAAGGCCAAGAATAAATTATCAATTAGATCCCACAATTCATTCCAGTAGATCCTCATTCTGGGGTGTTTGGCCTGGAATTGATTTATGATCTGCCTTACGACTAGCTCAGAGTCTCCATAGACTGTTAGGCATTCAATATTCATATTTTTTTCTGTTTGAAACCCAAGGAGAAATGTTTCATACTCCAACACATTTTTGGTTGCCTCAAATTCCAGGTTGAAAGAGTGGGGTATCAGGTTGCCCTCCAGAGATGCCAACAATATTCCAACTCCATTTCCCTCTTTTGAGTTTTCTCTGTTGAAGTACAATTTCCATACTTCATTTTCATTTTCAAGCTAGTGCTCTAACTACCTTGCTGGGTTTATTATTATTTCCTCTAGGAAGGTCTCATCTTCTTCTAGGAATAAGCAGGAGATGTCACTTTCCTTCCCATGCACTGGGGAGTTTTCTGAGCCTTTAGCTGGGGTCATAGTTTTTACAAACTTGGATTCTTTGTACAGCCTCCTCTTCTCACCTCCAAAAGTGGGAATAATGGCATAAGTCAGATCTAACTTGATACAGCCCCCACCTTGGAACCCCAAGATCTATATAAGAACATGCCAAACCAAGGAGGAATATTGGCCACCACTATGTCCATTACCACACTCTTCACAGGGATCTAAGTCAGGTTTACCACCAGATCCTTTATCATCCCTAATCACTTGACCCTCTTAGAGTCAAATTATTACAGGTCCTTGTATGGTCTGGTGAACTCCAAGCCCAAATGTTCCATCGTTGTGTTGTGCTATACAACAAGCCCCCCATTTCATAAAATTTTACTTTCAAAATTATAATATGAAATGGGTCCCTTTTAGATTAAATTGGTATCAACTTATCATTCCTCAAAAGGTCCGGAAGCAAACAAAACATTATAAACCTTTTGAGTTAATATATAATTGATATTATAATAAAAAATGAATAATTCTTTATTATTGTGATAAATCGATCGTAAGATCACATATCGCAATAACAAAGGATGCATAACAAAAGACCCATTGGTTTTCCCCGATGCGACAAGCGCAAATAACTATCGGCTATCAGGAAAATAAGCAATCATAACAAAAGGCCCCTCTCTTTGCTCCGATGCAATATCACTATCTGCGATCGGGGAGTGCGATATGTATGCAACGAAAAGTCTTCTCCTAAATGCTCCCGATGCGAATTAGCTATCACTATCGGCGATCAGGGATTCCACAATAACATAAATGAAACTACTCAAGTGTTCCTCCGATCCCTGATTGTGATAAAGCTAAGTGCGACTTTCAAAAAGTATTGATATGGCTTGGGTATATTGTCTTAATTATTATTAAAAGCCTTTCTCTTCTCGATAGTGATTCACTTGCGCCCAACTGCCAAAAAATCAAATCCACGCTTAAATGGACTATTCGGAAAATAAAGGATATGATGAGCATTTAAATGATTGATAGGTTTAAACGGCCAATTAATGGAGCAGTTATGCCAAAATTTCTTCAGAGATTGTATCCGCGGGAGCCTTATGTTAATCCTCCATTATTCATTGATTGGCATAATTCTTTCATATTTGGTTTTCGCCATCTATTCTCCGCATTACTTTCATTTTATCTCCTGTGCAGAGATCCTCCGCAGTAGAAAATTCAGGCCAAATGGGGAAGAAATATAAGAAATTTGGAATAGCTTCAGCCTCCGTGGTAACAGGACAACGAGCTGCTGATCCGGGACCAAGTAAAAAAGGATTAATCTCAGACACCACATGTCTTTGTCTCGGTAATACTACTTGGCAGAGCATCTACAACTTGGTTGAAGCCGAAGAACCTCAGCAAACATCGATACAAGCTATAGCAGGTTCGAACCGGAAATCTGAAGCTACTCTTAAGGATTTGGCTAATTCTTACCTACACAGGATAGCGGCTCGAGAGCAAATTCTTCCATACACAGATGTGGTTAGATGGGCAGTTGAAGAAATTCCAATTACGAACAGAACATTCTGCACTATTGATGGGAAAGTATTCGGTTCGTTTCAACCCAATGATTTGAGACAAATGTACCATTTTCCCGAACGAGAGAAGAATTATAAAAAAGCATTTCTGGAGAAGTTCAGAGATGAAAATGAAACTCAATCAGCGACTATATGGGAATGGAGACAAAACCCAACGAAACAAGAGCATGAGTCTTTGGGTAAGTACTCTGTCGATTCCTTGTGTTCTCCTTATTGTTATGCTAGAGCTATGATGTGTCGAATTTGGGGGTTGCATGAATCCTCAAAATTTTCCATAGAGATGGTACCTTTGATGGAAGCAACATGCAATAGTGAAATCATGGATTGGGGGAATATATTATCTGATAAGTTAGCAACAACTATTGTTGACTTCGGAAACAAATCCCGTGTTACTGATAGATTCATCCCTCCAATTTACTTTAGTGCCTACATCATAGACACCCTCTGTTTTAATTCTGAGTTTCCTGTGCTGGGGTAGAGGTGGAATCCATAGGACCCCATGCCCATTCATATCTATCACCAAAAGTTGTGGAAAGCCCATTATAAACACCACCTATATCAAGTCTGCAATTTATTCATGTTACCTATTTACTATGCAATTTTTGATAAACCTGCTCCTAAGATTTCCTCTCAAGCGGAGATTGACTTGACAACCTTAGGAACCTTGTTCGGAGAATAAAAATTCACTTATGTAAGAGTTTTCGGCAGTCAGGCCAGGCCTCATGTCCTCCCCTTGTATATACCAGACAAACTATTAGCTCGAGAGATAGCATATCAGCTTACATCCGCATCAGCTACAAAGACTCTAAGGAATTCAAAGAAGCAGGTCTGGCCTCTTTTTCCTCTAAGGTGTGGTGTCTACACTTTGCATGATTACAAGCATGTAGAGAAAGAGGTGGAAAATATTAGTATACTGAATCTCGCCACTCTTCCTAACAGACGCTTTGATCCAAACAAATTCGTCTATAATGTTCTAGAGCAGGCCAAACTCACTAAATTTGAACATAAAGAAGATGAGTTTGATGACCTATTCTCCTCGGCCGAGTTGCTATTTCAAGTGCAAGCGATAGCTAAAATGAGATACCACGATGTCGGGTTAGTTGAATTTAACAAACTTAGAGAGCAGAGGTTGCAAACTTTGCCTCTAGATTTGTTAGCCACTGCCCCGATGATACAGTCAAGCGAGCCTGAACAACAACTTACCAACGAACCTCCTGCTACATCAGAAATTTTTGAAGAAGTCCAAAGAAGAGAGCAGGAGGAACTTCAGAGGAAAGAACAAGAAGAAGCACAGAGGAAAGAACGTGAAGAAGCACAGAGGAAAGAACAAGAAAGAATACGTGAGGAAGAACAGAAAAGGCAGTAGGAGCAGAGCAGCAAGGATGTGAATGTCGACACTCAGATTGACCCAAGATTGCTCCAGGAATGGAAGAAATTTGATTCAATTATAATCAATCTTGAGAGCTCAAGGGATGCTGATACATCCAAATCGGCCGATACACAGGATACATCATCGAAAGAGGTTCCAAGCAAAGGAACCATCGGTCTACCCCCTACTACATAATTAGAAATAATTCCCAAGGATCCTTTGGATCAAATCATTTTGTAGGTGGAGGATATTCCTCCATTAGATTTCTTCTATAGCCCAAAACATAGGACTATAATAAAGCGACAGGGGAAAAGGAGAAGGATTGATCAACCTTCCCTCTTCCCTAAACAAACAGTAACAACCAATGTAGTTTGGAAGGAAGAATTCGATCCTTTCGATGACCTAACAAAGTTGTCCCGATATGCTGGAGCCTATTCGGCGGCCACCATGGACAAGGCATCGGAGGTGAGAAATTTGTTAAAAGAAAAGGACCAAGCGATCGCTTCACTACAAACACAGCTATCAGAGGCACAACAGAAAGCAAAACAACTACAACAGCAATTGTCCACGCAGCAACAATTAAATAACCAACTAAATAAACAGTTGCATGAAGAGAAACAAAGGGCAGATTCGGGTGCGATTCAAAGACAAAAAGAATTATCGGAGACATTAGCAAAATTGAAGACAATGAATGAACAGATGGTAAAGACAAAAGATGAGAAAATTGCTCAATTATCAGCTCAAATAGAGAATTTCAAGAGTCTTCCCCAGCCTTCTGATTTCAGAGTAGAGGCAATATAGATTAAGAAGGCACTGATAACACAAATAAGGTTGTTGTGTCATAAAATTGCTCAAGTTGAACCTCTGTGTGACATAACAACATCTATAATAGATAAATCAGTTGATGTCAGATAGGACTTAGAGCAGGCCGATGATACTTTAACGGATTTTCTTACTTGGAAGGACACTAATGAGGGACAGGCAACGAACTTGCCTAAAATATTAGAATCCCATAAAGAAATTCTATTCATTGAGTGGCAGTCCCAATTGATGAAGGCAGAGAGAGCGGTTTCTAGATGCAAATTATCTACAAATAATTTGATTGAATTGATTAACAATACTCTCTATTTATCTAACATGATCTCTCAATGTACACCAAGTAAATTACTATCGGCCAAAACATTGGAGCAATCATTTACCAAGAGCTAGAAAATAATGGGAGATTGATAACAGGGATTAAAAGTTTAACTTGGGACACCTATTGGTTATTCCTAGTTAAACCACACAGCCAGAGAGCCACCCGCAAGTGCCTAACGGATGCAATCGGTTGTATCCTTCCTGATATACACGATGCCACCTATGTTGCTCAAATCAATTCTCGTCTCAGCCGCCCCCAAGAAGTGGAACCAATGCCGGCGATATGCCAACTCAAGTCAAAAGGAAAACAACCAGAGTGATGAATCATGTTGCCGACTACCATATTGCTATGGGGGAGATATTCAAGATCAAGTTATACCAATTTAGTAGCATTTTAATTTTGTAGTTTGTTAGTTTAATTTAGTATTTATAGACCCTTTCATGTATTTATAAAGGGTCGTAAGTTTTTGTATATGACTTAAACCTGAAGTTGCACTACTATACTTCAGGCATATTCTTTTATAAAGTCTGGACCAATTATTCCAATTTTGATAATGAAGCTTTTATGTGGATGTGCACTACTGCCTTTATTTAAAAGTATTTCTGAGTCGGAAGAAGGAATTCAAATTGCGATTGATGTTGGGAATGATTTGTAGCTCATATGGTACTACTATCTATGTTTGAATTCATTATTTTTATATGAATTGTAATTTGATCATTCTTGCTATTATTGAAAATATGCATGTGTTTTAACAACAGTCTTTATACTTTCCACTACTGGATGTTTATAGCTTGCTTTTCTTCTAATAATACATGTATCAGTAATATAAAAAGAGGAGTGTAACAATGTTTTATTAATTACTTCGTTCAACTACTTGAACGAAGCAATTATTATTTAAATTAATGTCTATGTTTATTGAATAGTGTCATCTATATGCCTATTGATGAACATAGATCATCAAACGTTGCACTTAAGAATAGAAGCTTCCCGGGATAGAAAAGTCATTTGTGTTTTCACTTATAGATTAAGTCCTCCATTCATTATCACTTATTAGAAAACCAATCACTCATCCACCCCTTTTATTCATTACTGGGAAACTGGTCCCATTATATCCAGTCGGAGCCACCATCCCAAATGGAAAAGGAGCTGTATTAAGGTCCGGACCGGGTGGTTATCCTCCGATGTTGATGCAACGATTTTCGGGGCATCAACACACTGTTAATGGCATGAGGTTGTGTGAGGCTCCGGAATCCAACATGTGATTATGCAGTTAGATGTCGTGGATTACTAGGATCACATAGAAGGGTATAGTAGAAGGATTAAACTCTTCCACATGCGGCCCAAAAGCAACCATTGGCCTGTCCTCTTGGAGGTTTAAACTATCATGAGTTGGTGCTAAGGTAAGCAGATGCATGAATTGAGAGACTTGAGCTTTATAATTAGGCTGCTTTAGAAGCTTGGTTAGAGGAACAAGAATTTTCACCTTTTCAATCTCCCTCTAGAGATTGAATGTGGGTTAGACTTTTTCTATGCCTCCTGGCTCTATTCCTTCTTCCTTCCCACTGGAAGTTTTCAGTAGAACAAGTGCCTCCTTTTCTATATGTCCCTCAGAACTATTACTTTCCTTATTTGCAGAGACTTTTGTCTTGGAAGGGTTAGGATTTAGCTTACCTTTGCCTTTGTATGGTACTAGAGGAATAACTCGGGGATTTTTTCCCTCTTGCTACTCTGGTTCTTTTGACCTCTTCTTTGAAGATCTTAGATTATAATTACATTGGGCCTTTGTTTGCATGAAATCTGCATACTATTTGAAATAATAATCTATATATTCCTCATCTATAGATGCCTCTCTATCATGACTGGCCTCCTGGTCAGCCATATTCTCATGTTCTTCTTCGAAAAAAGAAAAATACAAATTTTCCTACATCTCTTGTGTATCCGATGATTGCTCATCAAGATCCACTTCTAAATATAGAGGATGAGGGATTTGGTCGAGTTTTTCCTTTCTCTCCTTGGAAGTATTTGCAATGGAGGCCTTCTATACTATGGGTTGTAACCCTAGTTGTTGATTTGAGAATTATATTTAGAGAGGCTCTTATTATCAATTTCAAGCTTTCCTACCTTCTGTTATAAACTCCTGATGAGTTTTTCCAATTCATCCAAATTCAGGTCTGGTGATTCTCTATCTCGACCAGAGGAGGATGCCTCTTCTTTCCCTCTTTTATTCTTAGTAGGTTCTTTCTTTCCTCATGAATTTCCTGCTGAGGTGAAATTTGTTTCCACCTCAAGTGCATCGATTTGGAGTTGATCTCAAGTAAGAGACTTCCTTTGCCTTAGAGTAAAGCTACTTGAGCAGTAGTTGGAGGAGTATTTATCTCAGCTGGCAAGTTATTGTATTGCTTGTTGAACCTTCTTATAAATTATGAGATATCCTCTTTTGGCTTCTTCCTTATGGCGTTAAACCCTTTGAGGAGGTACTCATGGTTTCTCTTTTCACACCATTTCTGTGTGAAAGAGTTTTCAAGTTCCTCCAAGGTAGTGATGGAGTCATTAGGTAGGGCTTTAAACCACTTTCTAGCCTCTCCATCAAGGGATTATACAAAAAGTCTCATGAGCACATCCAGTTGTTCCACGTTTAGGTTCTCAGCAAAGGAATTGAACGTTTCAATGTGTCTCTGTGTCGTGTTATCATATTCCCCATCGAACCTAGGGAGATGATTTAGGTAGTCCTAGGGCATTGCACTTAGAGGCCAAAGTAAGTTAAGAGGTGCATATTTATTTAGAAACAAACCTAGAAGATCCATCTGGATTAATGGAGGGAAATTGAGACTTTCTTGAGGAACTTTTCCCAGAAACACAGTGGTAGGAGTGGCTAGACTAAATGCAGGGTATGTCAGGGCCTTAGGAACAAATCCTGAGTAGTGAGTAACAATGGGCTGAGAGATGGATGAGGAAGCTTCAAAGGTTGGTGAGATAGTAGCACATGTAGGGGGAGTTTTCTCTTTCCAAAATTTCTTAAATTTTAATCTTTCTTGGTCAGATACAAATGGGGCTTTCTATTGGGATGTATTTGAGTGAGTGTGATGCCTTTTAAAAGCCAGGATGATAAACAATAATGGGGGTTTGTGGATTTACCAAGGTGATGATGAATGCAATCAGAACCTCTTTGTTCACCTATGCAAAGAATTCTCAACTTATCGTATCCAAGGGGAAAAATCCTTCAATACATTCCCCGACAATGATGCCAAAATACGTTGTAGCTCCCAGAGACATCCTTGGATTGCTTACCAGAGTAGTGCTTGGGAACATCTAAATTTGGAGTGTCTCAAATGATTATCAGTAGAGGGAGACCTCACTTGTATTCTATATGTATATATAATGGGTTGGTTCATTCAACTAAAGGAGTAAGACATGAATTTCCAGTACTTCTTCACATATACAAATCTCAAAAATATGCATAAAATAGTGGATGTCGAGTAGTTCAAGGACTTACAGTTTAATAAGATTTTCTAGAGAAATGATAGAGGATAAGGAGAAGGAGAACCTCATCATATGGAGGTTACAACATCAATAATTCTATGCTTCACACATAGAGCTTGCAACTTTAAGAATTCCTACACTTATTTGAGTTATAGGTAGATATAATGGTTGGAGGAGGGACTGAATGCTATGATTCATGTAACACATATTTTAAGATATAATTTCATTGACCCATACAAGCACATGCATTAACAATGTCGATACAAATGAATTTGTGATGAAGTTACAAGAACATGCATTAACATGTCAATACAAATGAATCTGTGAGGAAATTTGAAATATTTCTAGCAGCTATGGTAGCATGAATTCGGAGAAGAAACATGAACATAAATGGGTTTTAACAGAGGGCTAAAATATTGTAATACTTGAAGGGGGATCACCACCATTTATTCATATTATGAAAGATCAGTATTCTGAAGTTATATTGTTTGAAAATTACATGTAGAGTTTTCTTTAGAATTTCAAAACCTTTGTTAAGTCCTACTTCCTCCTATTTATCTGTAGAGGAGGAGAGTTGAACATTCATTACATCAAAAATACCTTGAGCCAAGTCTCAGCGATCAGATTGACTAGTTATCTTGGCTGGGGATGGCTCTGTGGCCCAAAAATATTACAGAATTAATGGCCTCATTGAAAGGAGGAAAATGTAGGACATCAAATAAGTAAACAGTAAAAAAGAAGCATTAATAAACTATCTCGGTGACCATTCCTGTAATTTCTTCTACTTCAGGTTGTAGTGGGCTCATCGTGTGCTCTCTTGTGTTTCTCAGATGACTCCCTTCATTTCTGCCTTTACTGCTCGAGCCATTCATTATTTAAAGCTAGGAGTGGGCACCATCAACTCCATGCCACAATACTAAAACAGAGGACCCTTGGGTGGTACTTCATCTCCCTCTCTTATGGGACACCATGCTTGAAAATTGGATCCTCCTAAGCTACCAAGTCTCTTTTCACTCCTGTCAGCACCGACCCTGATTCTGTGTCATAATGGCCTTTTCTGAATCAACCCATGCTAGTTTTGAATGCACCACCTATTTCCCTTAAATCCACAGCTACCGACCCATCACGACTTTAAAGCCCTACCCTATACTATAAACGCCTTGATCTACCTGGTGATGCTCTCTTGGTGGCAATATGGAGGACTTTCCAATGCTAGCCTTTCGCTAAAAATGTTGCGAAACAGACGAGTCCTGATCCTCCTTGTCCCCTTTCACTTTTAGTCCCTTTCCGTGATTTTCTTCGTATGACCGGGGGCTGGAACCAGGTGTTTAGCCCAAGGGTGCTAGAGCCCTTTAAGGGTATTGTGGGGGCCTTTTTCCTTTAATCCATGAAATCCTACACTTCGATGCTTCCAAGGGTTGCCACTGATATTTCCCCTTGAACCCTGTGATAAAAGATCTGCGAGATCAGGCCCACCGGAAGTATCAAAATCACATTGTGGGAGGAGAAGGCCCTTTACATTTCTTTATAGCATGGGTTAACTCGTCCAGACATGAAAACTTTATAGGCTATACCACATAACATATCGCATCCAGGGAGTTTCCCACATATCAAAATCACAACATCGAAAGGGACATTTGTGGAGGAGGGATCTTTCCTTGTGCGATTTTCAATTTCCATGGGCAACACTATCACTTCCATGTGTCACCCTATGAGTGGTGACACGTGTCACCTAGAAATGACCCATTTAGAACCTTGAAAATGCCAAAGCTACATGATACGTGTCCTCTATATTGCCACGTCATCTCCATATTGCCACGTCGGCTACCATGTGGATTCGTAAGGACCAATGATATTCCGCTACGTGGCCCCTTAGAAGAGAGAGTAAAAGGCCCACCCAACCTTGGTTTTTCTTTGAATTCCTTTTTTAAATGAAATCGACCCTCCCTGGTGATTTAACACTACATCGACGATTTCTTATTTTGCAGTCTTTTAACCCCAATCCTATTCCAGATCGTCGATCACCAATTTTTGAGAAGTGCAATATGTGGGACCAACCATATTCCACCACTTGCCCCCCCAGGAGGAGAGAGAAAGGGGCCACCCTACCTTGGTTTCCCATTGATTTTCTTAGTTAATTCTTTTCTTGGCCTTTTTGGCACTTTACACTATTATCATAGAATCACAATTTTGCAAGTTTTTAGAGTGGTACCCTCGTTGATTCACCGATTCAACGATTGGGATGAACTCTTAGGGCCCGCTGATCACCGATAAGCTTGGTCCTGCCGAAATGCGATATCACGATCGATTGATTACAGATTTCGTCGTGCTCACTATTTTACTTCGAAAGAACCTACCGATTTTGTGATTGCAATGAGTTGCTAGACCTCTGATGTGCGATATGTGATGAGCCCTTTCCTATGGTCCTTTTCTCTTTGTTTTCTGACTTTCAAAGGATAACTTCAAATGACCTTATCTTCTATTCCAGAGGTCCATTTTCAGACTTCCTTATATCGTTGGAAAGCTCATTCTAGGAAATATGTAATGGGGAGGTTTTTATTTTGATTTAAGTGCTCCTTTGGCATGGAAAATGGCTTTAAACTTCGCTACCCTTTGGAAACTTTGATCAATTGAAAACTCATAATGTAGTGAGTGACAACAGATGTGATGAATTTCTTTTTGTTATCTAGGTTTCTTCATGTTTGGGACTTCTACATAGGGCAAAAACCATCCATCACTTTCATTCATGAGGCAGTCATTGCATCATTCCTTTCATCAGAAAGCAATCCATTAGTCTATATCTGGCCTTGCTTCATGTCATGCGGCCTTATTCATGCCATATTTTTTTCGGAAGGATCTTACATCCTACTACATGGTCCTCATGCAAGACATTCACAGTTATTCCCTTTGGAAGTCCTTCATGTATATTTTCCACAAATATAGCTCTGATACCATATAGAAATTTCTACAAATATAGCTCTAATACCATATAAACATTTCACTTGTAGATTCAAACTGCATATTGTAATATGCTAAAACAACTAACTTGAATCTACTCTATTCATTAGTGGAAACAATAATTGCTCAATGAAATCACGAAGCATAAAAGGAAGAATTCCAATTGCACATAACACAATATTTTTCTAGGGAAATCAAATTCTCAAAACTCCATCTATCTATATTGCATTAACCAGAAGAGCTGAGAAGAAAATACAATTCTTGTTCAACCTAGAAAATCTTTGCACAAGTACAATCTATCTCACAACTTCATAAACCATCTCAAGCCAATACTTAGCCAAATATGCTACTTGCCAAGCCCTTACTTCCATGTGCTCACAAGCTCCATGCACAAACTTGTGTTTCATATTGCTTTGTCTCACCAACTCGTGCTCACCAAAATAATGATTAAACTTGTGCCTTCATTCCTCATTTTAAAGGAAATTTGAATGATTAAAATTAGTGAGTTCTCTAATTAAGGAATGATTTGTTTTAGGCCTTCTTCTGACTGCATGCACCACCTGTACAATTTGATGATTATACAACCGATAGTACACTTCCCTTTAACTCTAATCTCAATGGGGTCTTCCTCAGAAATGACATGCAACAATTATTCATAACGAATTATCAGTTATTGGGTTTATCACTTCATGTGAATTAAATCTAATTTAATTCACTAGACCTCTCAATAGTTCCTCCATCAGTTAGAACTAGTTAAATTGATTTTAACTTAAATAATTAAGTTAAATAATCACAAGTCAAAATAAATGGCAACTGGACCCCCTAAAACATAGGGAGAACTCTAAATGCCTCTAGTTTGACCCTCAACTCAAAGTGACTGAGCTAACTAAGTCTTCTTGCCTTAGTTAACTCGTACAAGTTGTCATGTGATGTGGAATCACAATTTACTTCCCCGTTTAATTCAAGAACAAATTAAATTTGAATTTCTAGATGCTATTTTTAACATTTCTTACTTCTATTTTCAACACTCCCTCTCAACAAGAAAGGAATTCACTGTATCTCGACCCAATAACTTTGGAGTGTTCTACATGCAACACTTCTCTCTAGTATTGTTGTTGCTGCAACTTCCGAAACTAAAATGAATCCAAACTGAATTAGTATGACGCATCTGTCACCAGAGTCTCTGACTACTACTAGCTACCACATTTTCTATTGAAAACTCTGCACTTATACTGAATTTGCATTGTGCCATATGCAATGCTTCCAACTCTACTTTGCGCTCCCTAGTATTTGACTAATGCTAGTCTTTGCCAATGTCACTCTGACATATGAATACATCAACTACCACTAATCCATCCTACTACTATGTACTGTGGAGTCTTGTAGCAAGTTAATGATGCATGCGACAAAACATCTCAATGGACCCTGCCCAAATTTCTGCACTCTTAGGACTATTACTTCACATCACCCCACCTCTCACCTAGAGGAATGGATACTTGTGCTCCCTCTACCCACTTGGCTCAAAATTTATCCCTATTGGAGGTCTCTTCTTAAGTGGATGCCTCCACTCAGTCTCCTCTCTGCTTCTCCAATTGTGGCTGCTCCATAACTTGTTGAGGTTGCTTTTGAGGTTGCTTCTGGGGCTGCATGTTGAGAGGTAATTCATGCTCCCTCTCAACCACCAAGTCTCTAACCTTTTCCTTTCTATTCAAGTTTTTGCATGAATCTTTTACCTCAAGTGCATACAGGTTCTTGACTCACACACCGATCTATTTCACCGATATTGTGGCGATGTGTAAGGAAAACCTTTCCTTAACTAAAAATCACATTGTAGCCATGGTCTTCCAATACCGCGATGGAAACAAGATTCTTATTTAGTCTTGAAACATACATCACATCTATTATTCTGAGAGGGGAGCTAGAATCCCTTTGAAAGGTAACTATACAGATATCGGTCACGCTATACCTCCCATCATCTCCAAAGTATATGTTCTCCTTGAGATATTTCTCCTTAAATTCATTGAAGAGATCTATATTCCCCGTCATATGGAAGAAGGCACCACTGTCAAGATACCACATGCTTCCCATTACAGTGCTGCCCATGTACGCAATGAGAGTGAAATCAAGTTTGAATTGTGAAGCTAGATCTTCACTTGTTGTTGCTACTTTAGGCTCCTTCTTGCTTGCTTTCTTTTGTGGGAAATTTGTTGCATAGTGCCTGTACTCGTGATAATGAAAACACTTGATGTTTAACAAGTCATTATTATTACCACCCTCCTCACCTTGGGACTTCTTTCCCTTGTATTTATTTCATTTGCTGACTAATTCAAAGTCTTCTTTCACTTCTTTGGATGAGGTCCCATCTTTTGTGTTCTGTCGAAACCCTTCATGTACCAAGTCGGACCACAACCGCTCCCACTCTGGTAGCTTCTCCCTCCCATTAAATGATTCATGGTAACTTTTCCAGCTCTTGGGAAGTCCTAGAAGTTTTAAGATCACCAGAGACTTCTACGACAACAGTAATCCCGACACTTCCAAGCTCATCTTGACATTGGGTGAACTTGGTCAAGTAATTCAGAGTAGAGTCGCCCTTCTCCATCTTGATCTTTCTGAGTTTTTCCTTTAGTGCTAGCTTCCTTTGGTCTCTGCTGTTTTGAAACAGGGTTATCAATGGCTTCCACATTTCAAATGGATTTTCCTTACCATGATTATTTTAGACAATGTGATATCAAACTCCTTCTAGGATAATCCTTCTCACTTTTTCCACACACTTTCTCCATTCAGCCAAATATTTAGCATCAAATGTTGGAGGCTTCAAAATATCATGATCTATGAATTCTTTGAGATCGTTGTCTTCCAGCACTGCCCTCTATCTTGTCCTTCCAAGCTATGTAATTCGAGCTACCCTCCAGGGCATACTCAAGTCTCAAGCCGTAGAATGGCATATTGTTGACTATGACGTATGAACCTGCAAATTCGATTTCACCTACTCAATGAGCTCAAATTCTCCTTTTCTACAATGTCTTCAACTCTAATACCATGTATATTTTCTAGAAATATAGCTCCGATACCATGTAGAAATTTCTATAAATATAGTTGTGATACCATGTAGACATTTCACTTGTAGATTCAAACTGTAGATTGTAATATGCTAAAAAAATTGACTTGAATCTACTCTACTTATCAGTGGAATCAATAATTGATCGATGAAATCACAAAGCATAAAAGGAATAATTTCAAATGCACATAAAATAATATTTTTCTGGGGAAAGGAACTGCTGAAAACCCCGACTGTCTATATTACATTAACGAGAAGAACTGAGAAGAAAATATAATGCTTGTTCAACCCAAACAATCTCTACACAAGTACAATCTATCTCACTAGTTCACAAACCAGCTCAATCTAATACTTAGCCAAATCTGTTGCCTATCAAGCCCCTACTTCCTTGTGCTCACAAGCTCCATACACAAACTTGTGCTTCCTATTTCTTGGTATCATCAATTCATGCTCACAAAAAATGATTAAACTTGTCCCTTCATCCCTTATTTTAAAGGCAATTCGAATGGTTAAAATTAGTGAGTTCTCTAATTAAGAAATGATTTATTTTAGGCCTTCTTCTGACTGCATGCACCACCTATACAATTTGATGATTATACAATTGATAATACACTTCCCTTTAACTCCAATCTCAACTAGGTATTCCTTAGAACTGACATGCAACAACTATTTATAGCGAATTATCAGTTATCTGATTGATCACTGCATGTGAATTAAATCTAATTTAATTCACTGGACCTCTCACTAGTTCCTTCATCAGTTAGAATTGGTTAAATTGATTTTAACTCAAATAATTAAGTTAAATAATTACAACTCAAAATAAACTGTAATTGGACCCCCTAAAACTTAGGGAGAACTCTACATGCCTCTAGTTTGAATCTCAACTTGAATTGACTAAGTTAACTAAATCTTGTTGACTTAGTTAACTTGTACAAACTATCATGTGATATTCAATTAAAATTTACTTCTCAACTTAATTGAAGGAAAAATTAAATCAGAATTTGTAGATGCTATTTTTAACATTTCTTGTTGCTATTTTCAACACCGCATAAGCCCATCCAGATATTTTTTTCAAAATAAAAAATGAACACTTAAATCAGACTTACCTTTGTGATGGTCTTTCATCATGACATCTTCCTATAGGTATCAACGTCCTGCATTCATGTTGACACATCTCCCAAAGATATCCATTTCCAAGGTCTCCATATTTTTCAGACTTCCATCAGAGTCTTCATATATTTACAGGAGATTTCTTAGTCAAATCTTCTTGGTATTTCAGATGTTGATTGCTTTTACCATGGTTGCATACCTCGTTATAGCTTGCTTCATTTCTTCACACATTTTATTCCCAGGAGCTCCCATTTAGAGTTCTTCAATTGTAGTCAACCACCTTGTACTTCATATGAGAACATATTATGTTGATTTCATCTAGTGTAAGCCATGCCTTTTGACAATCTTTCATAGGAGGCGTTTCCTTTTCTTTGATCATGCTACTCAAGCTTGAGCAGTGATCCATGTTACCTGCAACCATACAAAATGACTTTATAATATTGAATGCATGCATACATGCCTCATTTATCTTTAGTTCATCTAGGATTCTTTCAGTAGCTTCCTTGATTGAAAAGAGCTTCAACACCTTGATCTTCTTCATCTCTTATTTCATCATACCATCATCCCATGAATTCCACAAGTTGGAGTTCTTGATCAAACACTTGCTTCCACTCTAGTTTGGCGAATCCTGAGGATATTGCAAATCCCTATCCAAAAAATGTTTCCTTTTGACTTGATGTATGATGAGACTTGTCCTGCATGACTTCTTCCCTTTCTTTTAGTTTCCAATGAGGTTTTCAAGAGCTATATCCTTCATAGTTGACTATCGTTATATCCTTCATAGTTGACTATCATACATCCTTCATGTTTCCTATGGTGATGTCACAAGCTCTTACCTCTAATGCTTTTCCTGTTGGACTTCTTTCTTTCAACTATCTCCTTTGGTGAAATGGAATTCTTCTCTATCTTTCTTGTTATTGCGCTTCTTTATATTAGGCCAATCTTTCCTGTAATGATCATAGGATCAAATATTTGCTATGTTCTTCTTTCCTTTCGACAAAATGTCTGAATCTTTTCATTTTTCTCCTTCAACACTTTTTCCCTCAACCTGTCATCTCCTATCTTGCATAGAAGCCACACATTGTTGAATGGGATAGATTTATTATCCTCATATACATTTGTTACCTTGTTCATCAGTTAGTGCATTTAGAACAATGATGATTATCTTCTTATCATCTCTCCCAAATCTTGCAGATGAGGTATTATGAAAATATCACTTCATCCTTTGATACCTACAATTTTGTGTAGATCAAATCTAAGTGATATGACCTTTCTTTATTGCATCTTCAAAGAATAGTTCTACCAGTTTATCATATATCTCTTAGATGTCTCCAATCCTGCTATATGAGGGGACCTTTCATAAGAATCCCTTTCCATGTATTCGGAGGAGACCCTTTTCATTGATATGTTTAATTACTTCACTTTCTTCGACAACTATGTCCTTCCTCCTTTTCCATGCAATAAATTTCGATGAACCAACTTGGTTATAGATCTCCTTATAAAATGAAGTCATTTTACCAAATTTGATTATAGAATGAAAGATACTTACTTGACAAGTGAATATGAAATATTCAACTTGATCACTTTAATGGTGGTTGAAATATTCTACTTCCTCAAATAATATTCTTCAAGGATAAGGAGGGATCCTTGTTTCAATGAGAGGGAAATTGTCATATATCTTTTGAAGATGATGCCAATGCCTTCTTACCTTCAAGATACTTTGATTTCTTTGGCAGTGAATTAGTGAAAATCATATATGCTTCTAGGGTTTTGACTTTCTCCAAGATGATGTGATCTTTGTCCTTAAATTACTTCTCTTGGATGTCTATACTTTGGGCTACATTTCTTTGTAGATCTCTTCATCTTGAGTAGAAATAAGGCTTTGGCTTTGATTATTTGATGGTCCCCAGACTTCTTTTGAAGTAGAATTCCTTATTTGATCTAGGGTTTGATTATTCAATGTAGATCCTTTAATTTGATTTGATTCCTTCCTTGAAACGCGATCCTTGAGTGCCTCTTTGATTAGATTCCCTTCCTTGATTTTGACACCTTAGCTTTGATACCATGTTGAGAAATCTAGGGCATTAGAATTAAGTGATTTCTCTTAATTAGTAACTGCTTGTGAGTATTTTTTACTTCATTATATTATGACGTTTTATTTACTTAAGGCATTAGTGTTCTTCTTCATTAAACAACTACCAATGCATGAACATAAATATACAAGAGACACATGATGTAAGCTATGAGCCAGGGCCAAAACCTCTCACTCTTTGAGAGGAAAACCGAAACAAATTCTTCTTATAGAGATTCCAAATGACAAATACCAAGACCAAGAACCTTTACCTATTAGCCATTCCAAGAACAAGACAGAAGCTCCCTTGACAATTAACCTTCTTCTAGACTCCTCTTCCATTTTGACCTTCTTCGAGACATAGTATTAACGAACTATGATGCCACTATCATAACACAAATTTATCATTGTTATATCACCAAACTATGATATTTTCAACATCACTAAAACTCACTGTTACATCATCAAATAAAACACTAAATCTGTAGCTTCATTGTAACACTGATATGAGACTTCCTCCTAACATTGAGGCCTTCTTTCGGAGATCCAAAATTATGTTGGCTCAGAACATACTTTCGATGTCCCTTCCTTATCTATCCGCATTCCTTTCATAACTAAACATCAAAACTTATCACTTTCTCATTGTCAATGTAATAGTAATCTTATCGGGATTCGAATTCCCTTTCCTCTCAAAAAATTGTAGCCTTCGATTTGTAGCCTTCACCGAGATAGAAATTCGAGTTAGAGGTGATCCAAACCTCCTTTCTTCCACTGTTCACCGAAATCTCAGAGACATGCAAATTTCTATGTTGTACTGATGCAAATCACCTAGCCGCATATATAGTAATTTATCCTATATAATGAGCCAAAATGAGCATCCGAATGGGTGTGTCTCCTTAATTGAGTGAGCCGACATGAACTATTAATTCATTTGCAGGACGACATGAAGAGAGGGACTTGTGGTTGTCATTGGAGGGATTTATAGACTTCTATAAATTTGACATATGCTCAAGAAGAGATCTTCATACATGACATTGAATCTTTGACTTTAATGACAAATCCTAAGGCTCTCAATGGGAACCATCTAAAATAAAATACCTTGCTCATGAAACCCATGAAGAAGGCATCACAAAAATAATTTCATTTTATTCCTTTCATTATTTACAAAAATCACAATTACATGTCATTACGAACACTGAACCTAGTTATATTTTTCAACCGGGGGGGGGTGGGCGCGCAAAGCTAATTCATTTAATCCTGCTTTTATTACAATACAATACCACAATGATTGCACCCGCCCCTCTGCCAAAATACCATGTTACACAACCCCCCCCCCGCCCAACCAAAAAACCACTCATCCACGCCTTCGCTCTCTCGCCTTCTGACATTTGGGCATTTTTCTCACTCGCCAAGCATCCTGATGCATTTACGCTGACACTATCCCTCCTACTACATTTAGCACATGACCGTTGCTAGTCATAACTCCTACCAACGTATCTCTATATTAAATACCCTATGAAAATAATAGATAAACACCAAAGGAACCATTATTCATTCCAAATATACATTGTTATCCATTTCAAATTACCATTCTGCCAAACTCTGCCTATCACTGCAATTCACCAGAATGCCATTGGAAGCAAAACCTTAGCAAACAACGACCTATTACCACCATATTTTCGGGTAACTCTATCTCTATTTCTCAGTAATTTTGTTTTCCAAATGGCTTCCCATAAAAGAAAATAAAAACTCCCTGTAGATAATCTTTTGTTTCCCGCTATTATTAATTTAGATGAATTTCCACTAGTTGATACTCAATTCAATATTGTAGAGACCAATTGTGAGTTTGATCTATATGAACTTCAGAATTGGGCATATCAAAAGTTTGAATATGCTAGTGATAATATTTGCTTTTGGGAATTCCTACTGCCCTAGTTCTACTTCCCTCAAACTCATCATTTCCCACAATTTGTAGCCTTGTATGGAGCCCGATATCTTCTCAATCAAAGAGTTGTAATTGCCCAAAAAAATGAAGCCCTTTTTCATATTACAACTAATTCAATTCACAAATCCCTTCAGCTAAATCCTCAGGGCTCCTTACACCCTTTTTCTTCTAATGCTTTAATGGAAATCTACCAAAAACTCACTTTCCCATAAAGAGCTCACATATTTCAGTCATTTTTACCAGAAAAATCTGAATTACCCAGAACTAACTCTTCGTATCCCTTTGCAATGTTTCCTGAGATGTCTTGGTAGGTTATTTCAATAGTATCTTGTCTGTTAGGATATCCTAGTGACCAGTAGGTTGATAAATTCATCTTGGGATTTCTATCAATATTTTCTTCTGGTAAAAGACCATCAATTATATTGAACTACAGTCAGTTTCTTTCCGATACTATTCATGACCACTTTTTAAAGTTCAACATAAAAGGATCATTTAAACATCGGTCAGTTTTGGTTTACCTATTCTCATCTTATCAATCTGAAAGATTCAACTTTCCTTTACAAAAGTTGGATGCTAAAGATAAACCCTTGTTGGTAATTCATTGGACATCTTTGTTCAAAAAAACCACTGAGGAGTTTTCTTTCAATGATTTTGTAAATCAATGTTTGTATAAGCTACCTTTTTGTTAAACAACGGTGAAGTCCTGAGAATTTCAATAGAGATCAAGAGAATTCAAAATCTAGGAGATAAAACGAAGGTTGTATACTGGTATTTATAACAAAATTTTTCTAAACTCGAGATTTATGGCTGTGAGCTTCAACCATACAAATTTCTAGTGTTTCTCCCCATGAGAATTTTTGAACTTAAGTACATCATACAAATGCTAAACATGTATGAAGTTCATTTTGTTTCGACAAAAAATGGCCTAACTTAAATTAAAAGCATAGGTTGGTCCATTTATAGTCAATACCAAAGATGCAGAGAAAGAGGTCAATGAGTTATTGAGCCAAATGAAGTTTAAATTCGGTTTTACTTGTTCATATGATCCATTAGGAGTAATTTCATTAATGAGGACTGCCCAGAAATCTGCACCATATTTGAATTTGGAAAAACCTGAAATTGAGCAGTACGTCAATAAAGAAGATTGGATAGAGAATACATTGTAGGAAATTGAAGAGCCAATTTCCAGTCAAACAACATTGGAAACTCCAAGGATGACAAAGAAAGAAATAAAGATACCAAGAGAAAGTGTATCGCTAGTAGGGTCAGAGTTACAAAGATCAATATTCAAAAGGAGAAATATGTAATTGTTGAAGAAGAATCTTCAAGATCTCAAACTTTTGAAGAACTTACTACAATTGTAATATCAACACAGGCGCCTTTTTCATTACAGTAGATTCCTAAAGACACATTAGATTCTCCTTCTTCTCCAAAACAACAAAGTATTTTTGCCAAGTTTTTAGAAATGAAGAAGAAAAATGAGGCCTTAAAGACTTCCACACATGTAGAGTTTTGGAAGCAATATTCCTCAACTGAGACTAGATTTGATCCAAGTGGATGTTGGTGGCCACCCACCTATCCCATTTGGACCCCCACAACTATCTCTTTCAGTTCTTCAATTTCCTAAATTGTAGCACATTTTACTATTTTTAGTAGCTTTTCAGGTCCTGAACTTCCGGAGCCGTTTTGAGGCCCTAAACGACATTTTTTGGGAAATCTGGGAGCAACATGGGTCCATGGACCGATGTTGATCTTCCCAAAGTTGTAGTGCTTGGCTAGATATTTCTAACAAGCTATTGTACACGTCAAACGATGATCGGGTGCCAAAGTTACGACCCCGGGAAATTGATGTGCCAATTTACCCAAACGGGGCCCACAATTTGGTGTTTCATCTTCTAGGGTTAGGTTTTGGGATGTTAAGGGTTTTCCATTGTTTCTCAACAATAAATAGGCGCTTCGAGCCTCATTGTAACACAGTTCAGAGGCATGTAGCCACCACATCTCTTCTCAAAGATAAGCTACCATCGCCCTAGCTGGTTTATTTCCAATGCTGTTTGTAAGCATATTTTAGTATTTTAC
This sequence comes from Pinus taeda, assembly GCA_000404065.3. NCBI lineage: Eukaryota > Viridiplantae > Streptophyta > Pinopsida > Pinales > Pinaceae > Pinus > Pinus taeda. The sequence continues at coordinate 11,171 of APFE030061122.1, read as the reverse complement.
ATTAATGAAATGAAGTATTATTCCCAATGCATCTCTATGTTTATGGTTATATCTGTAATTTTTCACGTTCCTATTTAAATCTGGATCAGTGGTATCAGAGGGGTCTGCATTTTCTCTGTTTTTCTTTGCATGTCCCCAACGAGGTCGAGATATAAGGAGTTAGGGCTTGAACTGGTCGAACCTTTGCAAGACTAGCCTCACAAATCCCAATGGCCTCCCATGGCGGATGAAAAGAAAGACAATGGGGTAGGAGATCCTATCAAAATCTTGCTCAAAGAAGCCCTTGAGCAACAAATGAACGTGATGATAGATAGCTTTGTGCAAATCCTTCAACCGCTACCCAGAGGCGACGCATCGGCTTCCAACAGCTACTCTGGAAATTCCACACTGTTTAATATACAAGTTAATTTTGAAATCCCCATCTTCGAGTGTCAAATAGATGCAGATGCCATAGATAAATGGTTAAATCTACTACATAGGTATTTTTTTGTTCATGAATTTTCGAGTCTGGAAAAGATTGTTTTCACTCTTCTCAAAGCAGCCCCCCACGTCAAGGACTGGTGGGAAACCTACTGTTTGGTCAATTTAGTGTGTTCTAAATTGCTTATATGAATTGTCAATCTGGGAGTCATAAACTGTTGAAGTGAAGTGCACTATCTATGCAAGATAAGCATTTTCTTATTTCCTTGTCGTTTTTAGTTTTTTAGTTTGTTTTTGGATTTATCTTCCTGTTGATTTCCCAATGTAAAATGGTGTGTGTGAGATGTGGACAATTATATTCAATGAATAACTTCAAAGAGATCTAAAAGTATTCAAACTTTACAATGATGAAATCAAGATGTGCCTAAATTCTAATTAACAAAACAGTGAACTATGACTATGGAACCCAGTATCCTTACTGTTGTTATAAAGAAGAGAAAAGACTGAACTCAAAGAAATTGAAAGGCTGAAAGCAAAGTAAACTAATCATATCACATCAACTCATTTTTGACCCCTCACCATTTGACCCCTCACCATTTGACTCGCTCTGGCTATAGGAAGTAGTCATACACAAATTGAATGATTTGATATCTAAGTTGCATGAAATAAAACTAAGATTAAGCTACACTTTCACTCTTACAATCCCTCATCATTTGGTAACTGAAGAATGATATGAATAGTCTAATCACTAACTTGCATCAAAGTAAATGAATCAAAGCAGAACTAAGAAATAAGTAATTCTGGAAATAAAATCAATAAAGCAAATCAGCAGTAGGACAAGATAATCCCATCATGTCATTAGTCATCAAAACCCATATGTACTGCCTGGGTTTCCTATCAGAACCTGAAATGCAAACACTGATCAGTTGTCAACCAAATAAAAGCATGAAAGAACTTATGAATAGGAAAATGACATCAACCATGAGAAAATTAATATATGTACAGCAAGTATCTATGGTATCGAAAGTGTAAAACGTAAAGAAAACATAAAGCTATACATAAGCTACAAGACCTTGGTGTACAGGGGCCCTCTGCACCCTCGGTCATTCAAAACCAATCACGAATTTGAACCAGGAATCATCGTTTTCTCATATATTACAAAACAGTCATGAAATACAGACTAATCTCGGCTCCAAGGCTCTTACAACAGTCAAATTTTGCACAGCAACTAACTCCCTATACGCATATGGAGATGAGTTATTTATAGCACAAAAATACATAAAAAACTAACACGGCCTGCGCAGGTAGCCAAGCACGTAGAGGACAAAATCCGGAGTTATAGCAGTATGGTGGCCGTGGATAGTAAATCCAAGAGATGGTCTATTGGATTTGGTCGATGAGGAGTCCCTAGGTGTTAATGCACCTCCTAAAAATCAGGACCTTGCCACACAAACCTCCTCGTGTTGAAAACAGAGTCGTGCCACCGCTTAACTCTTTATGTTGACCATTGTTTGACCAACCTTGACTGCAGGCTTCTATGGATGATTTGGCTGAACCAAGGGGACACGCTCCATGTCCACATCCTTTATAGCTTTTCCATGTGGCTAAGTTCTTCAATGGACACCTGTAGCATACAATTTAACAAAATGGCTACAGAAACTGATTCTGGCTGCAGAAAGTGGCAGATTCCGCAGCTGGTTGAACAAAAATCTAAACCAAGTAGCAGTCACAAAACATAGTTAGGAAACCATTTATATACTCATTTTAAACTATTATGCAGTGATTTGATAGCTTAGAGGTTTAGGTAACTGGAGAAAAAGGCTAAAAAGGGATGTAGGGAAGGTGTAAGTTTGGGACTCAACACCTACTGTGAGCATAAGAATGAGAGTATTGGCTCACTATTTTTAGCTGCACCCATTTTGGATTCATTTCAAGATGCCTTCAAGGAGTAGTACTACCCTGTCAAAAGCTATGAGGACAAATACATCAAATGGACCACACTGTAGCAGGGAAGGGACTAAGATGTGCTGGAGTTCACAAACATTTTTCATACCCTTCGCACACAGTTGGGTATCAAGGACTTTGAGCTGCATTTGGTACTCAAATACTGCAGCTGCCTACAGAGATACATCTAGGAAGAGATGGAGTTCCTGAACATCTCTTCGCTCGGCACAATGTACCGATATGCTGTCAAAATCGAGCAAAAGTTCAAACAGAATAAGCGAGACTTTGGATATGCAAATTCGAAGATTAAAGGACAAAGCCAAGGTGGGGTGACCCAAGACAACCCGTCGAAGTTGCAAGAAAAGAAAAACACCATGAAGTCGAAGAAGGACATAGGAAAGTGATGTGAGTTCCACAAGAGTCCCACTCATAACACGAGTGAGTGTCGGACCAAGTAGTCACTGGCGGCTGAGTTGAAGACTTTAGAATCAGATGCATGTTCCGACCCTGAGTTAGAACCCAACAAGGAGAATGGCAATGGGAAGCAGATCATTGATGCAGAGCCTAGCATCACTGTTGCCACTGCCAAGATCCAGAAGAACGAGCCCGAAGATCCAGAGGAGGGGGAACGTCTTTTCCACTCACTAATGTGGGTGAAGGGTTCGTCGCTGTAATTCATTGTCAATAGTGGTAGCCAAAAGAACCTCATTTCAGTAGAGGTCATGAAGCAGTTGGGTCTATTGACTACACCACACCCGCAACCATACAATATCGGGTGGCTTCATGAGGGATGGGATCTCAAAGTCCACCATCAGTGTCGCCTTCGCTACAGCATGAATCCCTTCACAGATGAGATATTGTGTGATGTTACACCTCTAGATGTTTGTGATGTACTATTAGGCTAGCCATACTTGTGGAGGCGACATGCTGAGTATGAGTCAAGGCCTCACACTGTCATTATTTCTTTGGATGATTCATTATATAGGATACTGGAGGTAGCCCCACCTACCGCCACCTCTTTGATCACTGCTAAGAAAGGCATCAAGCTTATCTCCCAGACTAGGAAATTCATTTGTCTGGTTCGCTCCCAAAGTAAGGAGAAGATCATGACCAAATCCATGACCGTCGCGAAGGGTTCCTCCACACAGCAGCAACAACAGAAGGATATTTTCATGAAAGAACACTGGAACAACTTCTCCTCACCTATAGGGGTACCACACAAGCTTCAGGTGGGAAATAAAGTCCGGTTGCCTCTGTAAAAAGAACGCCTTACAAGAGCCAATTAGAAGCTCCGACCACACCAACATGGTCCTTACACCATTACCAAGGCTGTGGGAAATAATGCTTTGGAGCACAACATTCCTCCATTCCTTCACTTGCACCAAGTGTTCAATGTGGACCATCGCTGACTATGCTTCCCACCATTACTGGACACATCAGAGATTGCAGAACAGCTCTCTAGAGACCCAGCTCAGCAGAAGCTTCCTCATCTCAGCGAGAAACTCAACGCAATGAGGACCATTGCTTCCTAAGGGGGGAGGAATGATCTAGGTGGATGTTGGTGGCCACCAACCTATCCCATTTGGACCCCCACAACTGTCTCTTTTAGTTTTTCAATTTCCTAAATTGTAGCACAATTTACTATTTTTAGCAAATTTTCGGGTCCTAAACATCCGGAGCCATTTTGTGGCACTAAATCACGTTTTTTGGGAAATCTGGGAGCAACATGGGTCCATGGACCGATGTTTCTCTTGCCAAAGTTGTAGTTCTCAGATAGATCTTTCTAGCAAGCTATTGTACGCGTCAAATGAAGATCGAGTGCCAAAGTTACGACCCCAGGATATTGATGTACCAATTTACCCAAACAAGGCCCACAATTTGGTGTTTCATCTTCTAGGGTTAGGTTTTGGGATGTTAAGGGTTTTCCATTGTTTCTCAACAATAAATAGGCCTTCAAGCCTCATTGTAACACAGTTCAGAGGCATGTAGCCACCACATCTCTTCTCAGAGATAAGCTACCATCGCCCTAGCTAGTTTATTTCCATTACTATTCGTAAGCATATTTCAGTATTTTACATTAATGAAATGAATTATTATTTCCACTGCATCTCTGTGTTTATGGTTATCTCTGTAGTTTGTCGCATTCCTGTTTAAATTCAGATCAAGATTACTTTCAACCCTTGACAGTTAAAAAGGCCAGTTCCAGATAGAATTCTTGGAACCAATGGTCGCTGTGCCTAAATCTGATGAAGATTATAAAACTTTTGTGTTTTCATTTGACACAAAGAAATTCATCCTATTGACCATATTGACCTTCATAAGAAAGTAGGGGAAATGATATATTCATCTTTAACAAGCTCTTCCATGGCAACTTCCAAGTTACAGGCCTCTCTTAATAACATTAATTTCCAATTAAAATTGGAAAATATGTCTTCTTTAGCAAAGGACACCAAAATAAAAGGTCTTGACGATTTAGCCATAAATTAGGATTAGATCCTAAATACATCAAGGCAACTGAGGAAATAATCAGGAGCAGAAATGCTAATATCCAGGAATTAAGGAAAGAATTGATGCTTCTAGTAACTGAACATCCACAGGCTCAAGAGGTCAGTTTGTTATAGAAGGAGAAGGATAATATGCTTCGAATGATCATTTAACACAACATACATATACAAAATATGGAAGCAGAAATGGAAAAATTATTACAAGAAAAAGAGATACAACTCAAAATTGTAGCAACAATTTCCACAATAGTGACTTCGACATGAACAATTTATATAGCTGTAGTGTTTACAACAGAAATAGATCCCATAGGAAAAAATTCCGTAGAGCAGTCGTCAAAAGCTATAGGAGACTTTTCATTGAAAGATATTGAAATTGAAAAACTTAGAAATATATTGGAGAAAGTTCAAAATGACAAGATAAGGGTTGGCAATACATATTTGGCTGGAGTTCAAAAAAATTTCAAATTAACCAAGCAGATAGAGAAATTTGAAAAGGAGTCCTTGATGGCATAGACATTGGCAGAGGCAAAAGAAAAAATCTGGATTGATATCAATTCTATCATGACTGAAGTTAGAACATCAATTCAGATTATTTTTGAATAGGAAGAGTTGGTGTATAGATCAAAGGTAGTCATCACAGGAATCAAAGAAGATTTGGAGCGTATGTTTGGAGAAGAAAAATAAATAATTAAAGTACTCAATTCTAAAACTAAAGAAGAATTAGAAGAATTTGGAATTGAGGACAGAACTAATACTATCCATTCATACATGAAATTCAAACATTAACATCATTAACATAAAGAAGAAGCATATCGGGAACCAAGACGTGTTTCTTTATTATAGACAAATAGAAAGTACAAAAAGAGTAATATCACTTGAGCAACCTTTGCAGGCTCAAAGCTCAGCCTCCTTCTAAATCCGTCCCGCCTCAAGCCTCTAGCATATCTCCTTCCAAGACTCACTCCAAGATGCCATAACTAAGGGATTAACATCAAATCACAAGGAAACAAGGGTTTCCTATACAAATGGGGGAAGTGCAGAAGGCACAAGGGTCTTCAGACCTGATCAGGGGGAAATCTCAATATAATAACCTTTCTCTATCTTCTCTCCTCCTTTAGGGCTTCCCTTTGGTGTCTTTTTATACCAATTCCAAAGTAGTTTTTTAGTTAGGAATTGGTTGGGAACAGTTGAGGCCACAGGCACTAACAGGTGATCAGCAGGTAAAACCCGCGATCTCCGCCCAAAAATAAGGAGTTTTATATTTTTTAAAGTGTTTTAATACATATGCGTAGTTTGGGTATATATGAACCCATGTATACACACGTTTAACTCAAGGCAATGTCGCATACATGGAATAAAACACAGTTTTTTAGATTTTGGACTAGGGCTGGAAGGAGGGGTTGCCCTAGGCCATGAGCGCAGCATCACAAACCATAATAGTGAGATTTGGAGCTATAACAGATGCCCCCTAATATATGAGGTCAAAGGGGTACATGATGGCCGAAATATATTAAGCAAGTACATGGAAAGGAAATCTGCCAAAAGCCGAGGAGTACTTCACCAGAATTCAGCCTGCCAAGCCACAAAAGAAGATCAGAAAGAAACACCGTCTGAGGTGGGCATACCCATGCTCAGAGAAAGCAAAGCATGTCCGCATATCAAGTACAAGCGGATCCACTAAGCATACAAGTATAAATGACTGGAAAATACATAATGGATCATCTGATGATGATCGAACAAGTACATGTATGAATATCACATATAAACTGTCAATGATGCTGGAAGATACAACGGATCACTGATATCAAAGACTGATCCCAAAAGGTACCAACTGAATATGATGGAAAAGGATGGTACTGCACTGCAAACTCAGGGTGTTAGCATATAGAATGTCGCCATGAATGACTGCAACATATAAGGTGGAATGGTATCAACTAGCAGCAACAAGAGCAACTGTCAAGTGAACTAATGAATGCTGATACAACCTGAGGTCTTCACCGACCGCCGTGGTACATTTCTACACCATGGGAATAAAGGATCTGAAGTCAACCATGTGAGAAATCGTTTGATTACGGTCATTGATGTATACCGTTAACAAACGCGAGACTACTCACCGATAATGATAATGAGCGTCAAGGTACCCAGTACAAACTAACAAGTGCGAATAAATGAGCTGAAGTCGAACACCTGTAGAATCTATCGATCAGGAGACAATGATGGTTTCCCATTGTCGATAGTGAAGGATTTGCCACTAATGACTGCAAACCCCAAGGTACTGCCAAATGGACTCTAAATCTTTGCCCCAGAGCAATGAGTCGGAGTCGATAGGGAAAGATCCGCTAGAAGGAAGGCATTAAGGCATCCTTCATCAATCTAGCGCGAGTGTAACCCGTAGGCCAATAATGTGGAAGGAATCGGACGAAGAAAGATGTAGTAACCGAACTGAAGTACGTTTCCGGCGGACACAAGATGTAGCTAGCGCATGACAGAAACCCTCTGAATCAACCAATAATGAAAGCTGACACAGAGGCGTGGTATCCACCAATAGGGTCAAATGGAAACCAAGGTACTGCACGAATCCCAATGTGTGATAATGTAAGCTGACGTCGAACACAAGGGAAACCACTCAGTCAAAGTTCCATGATACTGATCGATGCTGAGCACAAGGTAACCTATCAATAATGAAAATAGGGCTAGGGTGCAACTCTAGGCCTGCCCTCAGAGCAAGATGTCGTCATCGATAAGGACAAGACCTGCCGACAAGAAGTCAATGGAGACCTTCTCAAACCAGCACGAGTAAGGGACCAATATAACTGATGTGATGTAAGACATGATACTGACAACCGGGATGGCCGACTGAGAAATGAGTCAAGAGACACCACAGCGAGGCCGACTCAGGCTAACTTCCCTTGAACAAAAGCACAACTCAATGTGACTATGGCAGCATATGATGAATCTGTATAAGTTCGTCATGCAGGAGGCATGAACTAACCCTCCATATGATTGGAAGAGGTAACCAATCCGGGGAGAACTGACTCGATAACAATGGTTATGGCGAACCTAAGTCAAACTAAATCCCACCCAAGCGGAGGATACTTTGCTTTGAGTGCTTTGTTCAAGGGCGACATGACTGACTCTAGCTGCCAATAATAGATGGAAATACTGTCCTGTTCCCGCTCTTTTTAGAATATTTATTTTTTTTGTCTTTTTCTGTTAAGCTCGAAAAAGAATAAAATAATGCTATAGTATAGTGGAAAAGGACGAGTGTCGGTGAAACAGATGATCTAGTTCCTGGGAGGGGAACTTTCCTATGCTCAATGCAGGGAGGCGAAAACTGGTCGGTGACACTCAAAGGTATGTCTTTTCCATGGGTGAAGGTATGTCAAGTTGCATAGGTCTAAAGGTATGCAAGGTTGATTTTTGCAGATGTCGTGGTCGAAAGTTGGCTTAAACACGAGTCCAGTGAAGCCGACTCTAGGCCAAAAGGTGCAAATGGTCAACATGCAATGCAGCAGTACAACTTAACACAAAGGAGCCTCTAGGGTATAAGGCTAGAACAAAGCAAAGAAGCTAAGAGGAATGAGTCTTCAACGCATAAGTCATGGCGGGATTACAGAGGACTCCCAAGCCTACTCAAATTGAAGCAACATGGGCAACAAATGTCAGTGAGGTGATAACTACGATGCCCATGTAAAGGATGGCTCTACCATCGTGTCATGATTTAAAAAATCGGCGAGTGAAGATGGCTTACGAACCATAACACGATGGGATCGGCCCTATGGAAGATGTATCGACTGATGGAGGCTAGTATGCAGAATGCAACGGAAAAATGATGTCCCTAACCTATATGCCAGTGAAAAACGATACCTGCCATGACGGGTCAGCAGTCATGGAACTGTCTCGAAAAAGTCGAAAAATGTCCAAAATGTCCTAAAAAGCAAACCGATCTCGACACTCCAAGATCCCAAGTTAAAAGTCACATGAAACCAATCAAAATGAAATTTTGAAAAAATTTTGCATTTTCAAAACTTATAAATAGGATTTGGACTCACCATTGTTACTGTTTGACTTGGAGAGCAAATATTTGGAGCAAAAGGAGCAAATTCTTTGTGCGTCGATTTCGACCGTTCAAATTCCACAAAACCTTCCAGGTAACCCTTATACTTAGCTTGCAATGCATTGTGATTAATTTTAAGGTTTTTCATTGATGTTTCATCGTTGAACTATTGACTAAAATTTCGCCGCGGCGTATACGCGGGTTGACAATATGAAACCAGCGTACACGCGGGCCCTATACGCGACTGTGTATACAGTAAACTGCGTATACGCCGCGAGCTAATTTAAAAGAAAACTAACGGTTGAAACCTCAATTTCTTTTCAGGATGCCGATCACATGGCGTGAAAGGGAACATGCAGCGGTTGACAATGAGGTTATGAACGATCCTCAAGCCTTAGATGCTTTACGAGGATGTGGCTTGCTTAAATTATTCAAGCTGCCGAACATGAAAGCCAATGTGCGACTGCTTGAACTGCTTATTGGTTATTGGGATGTCGATGAGGAAGCTTTTATGATAGATCAGATGCCACTCAAAGTGGAAGTGGAGGACATCTATTTTATCATGGGCCTTTCCCGAAGGGGAGAGGTAGTACAGTCCTGGGGCAGGACACGGAGTAGCCTCACTATAGAGGACTATGTACATATATACTGCCCTGGACATCCCAAGAAAGTTGGGAGCCAGATCTCCATTGCACATGTGGAGAGTTTATAACTACGGATCATCCTGTTCACCATAGCACGAGTGAACGGATCATCCTCACTGCATCAGGCGTCACGACTCAACATGAGTGTGGCAGTGGATTGTCTCAACACAGCATTTGACTGGTGTACTCCTCTTCTGGCCAGCATGAAGAGCCAGCTCACTTCCATTAAGAGAGGACAGACCAAAAACTTTGGTTATGGGACTATTCTGTGCACCTTCTTCTTCGAGAGGATTCCCGCACTCCGACCCAGGGTAGCAGTTTCCATCAGCACCCCACACGATCCACGTATGGGTCGGTGGGCTGATCTGATGAAACGTCTGGGGGGGTGGGGAGGTTCCTAGGACTGCTTTTGACGATGATTTCTTCACCTGGTGGGATTAGCAGATCATCGCCGTCGACGACTACCCCTATTCTGGGCTGGACTTCCGAGGAGATCCAGACCTAGAATTACCGCCAGATGCAGCATGGGGCGAGATCGTTAAGAATTTTTTGATTTTATGATTTTTTTTGGATTTTTCAAATATGATGATGCAATTTGAAAAATATATTTTTTGATGAGATTCAAATGACTAATATGATGATCATGATCCAGATATTGGGCCAGTGCGGTCAGATGTACTCCCGCGGCACAGACGACGCAGCCGAGGAGCCGAAGAGGCGGCTGCTGAGACGGAGAGGACTCTACACAACGTCCAACGACACTTGACTAGGTTGAGTTGTCGAGTACCGATGGCTGCTATAGAGGACCTTCCAGAGGATATGCAGCGTCATGTGGTTGGCATGCCACGTGACTGGGTTCGCACTTTTCGGCGTGTGGCCAATGCGATAGTGACTTACTTGGCCGCTCATCCTGAGCCGGGGCATTAGATATGTCGGATATGATTATGGGCATTTGAGTCCCAATTTTGTATATTTTTGGACTACATATGTACATTCGAGACACTTTTATGATGATATATATATATACAGTTTGACTTTTTGATGCTTTGA
>APFE030061114.1:110903-191861 GCA_000404065.3 Pinus taeda | reverse complement strand
TGGATCAGAAGGATCCAAATAGTTAGGGCAAGGAAATTAGGTCAAACTGTAGGCTGTTCAATGGGGTAAGGTCGGCACAACAATCAAAACCTTAATCTTTGATGGATTAGGTGAAAAGACAAGTGAGGAGCTAGGGAGAGCATGTAAACCTCATGAATTCTTCCTAAAGTGAAGAAAACACAAACTGTTAAATGTCTACCCAAAAAAGAGCATAAAAATTATGGATTCTGCCTTTCAGACTTGTATACATTCACATAAAGAGTATGAAATGATGAAATGGAGTTAATAATACATTTTAACACATGAAAACATAAGAAAAACTGAACTGGACATCATACCACATGGATCCCAAAGAAATAGCTGGAATTTTTCATTAATCTCCTATTGTAACTGGTACAAAATGATGTTTATCAAAGCCTAAGCAATCCCACTGAATCCAACCATTACAATGACTGAGAAAATGCATCATATAGACCCCAAAAAATTCATCCTAGGCTCAGGGAGTCGAATCCATTAGAGTAAGAGTTTTTTCCAACAAAATCTGAACTGCTAGCAAGAAAATAGGGTGGCCAAAGTGACTCATCCCTAATCCAAACAAACTAATACATTACACCTCATAAACTTGTTTTACCTAATGAATCTACCCTTTTAAGCTCTAGAAGCATCATAATTACATTCAACTTATCAATTACAAGGGAAAAACCATCATTTTCCATCGTAGAAGTGAAAACTGGGTCGAATTTGTAGAATTTTGGGCAAAGTGTCAAATGCGCAACACCAAGTGCCAGTGCGCAGTCCCAAGTGCACGTTCACCCTTCAACTTTATCTGCACTTCTGGAGGACTTCCCGATGTCTACAATGGGCCCACAATAGATTTATGGAAAGCTCTACCTGTATACTTTCTAGAATGACTTTAATTTATGAATTTGGATGTCATTCACTAAGCCAAAAACAAAATCTCACGAAACTGCTCAGTGCGCAACACCCAGGCCAAAAAGAGGGCATAAAGGTCATTTTTTGGGTGTTTTTTTATCTTTGACCAACCAGCTCTCCTCCAAATCATTAGAAAAAGTACAGGGTGTATGTACTCCTCACTATAAACCCAAAAATTCTGACCTTTTACTTATTAGATGCCTCAAAAAAGAGCATCGTGCCCAAGTCGCTACACATTTTCCTTCCATGACTGTGGAAAAACTAGACTAAAAAACACAACAACATCTTTGAAGCTCAAAAATGGTCCAACATGCCCATAAATGTGTTTTTATGACTGATCAAAGGTTAGAGGCATGTAGGAATGCCTCAACACGTATGTCAAGTCTCCTCTTCTCCTCTTGCTTGGTCAATTTGTCAATTTTCTCATGAGCTCTTTTGAGCTTACTCCTTGCCACTTGGTTTCTCCTTGCGTAATACTTGGCCATCTTCCTTTGTATCTCAACATCTCTATTTACTTTTTCCAAGAGGGTCTCAAAGTGTGTGTTCACTTTCTCAATCCAATACTCTCTGTTCTTAGCTATGTCCCTAACCAATTTCTCATCTAGAGTGAGCTGCTCTTACAATTCTGCCTCTTTTTGTCTTTCAAGCTCTAAGCCTTTTTCCAATCCTCTTGTTCTTAACCTTTTTCTTTGTCCCTATTCATCATCTAGTTCTCCATAATCTCCATAAGCCTCATCAAGCTGAAACTTGGCCTTCTCAGCCTCCCTCTTTTTGTTGATGTATTTCACTTCATCAATGAAGTGTTTGGTTTTCAACTGCTTGTTTTCCTACTATAGGAAGTCAATAACATATCCTGCCCTATCAAGATTTGTTTGGAGCTCATTGATCTTAGCATCTTAATATTTAGTGACCATTTGAAGTTTTTGTTCATCCTCCATTTTGTCCAAGTCTATAAGATCAAAATATATTTCCTTCTCATGGAGGCATTTCTCTTCCTACATGTCCACCTGTGCCATTGTATAATTTAGAGTGAAAAACAAAACCCTAGGGACGTGATGGAGGGGTATATAGATGAATGGAGTATGTGGTAATGAGAGGGCATTTTGAGGGGATGGGAAGGATATTTGGAATGTGAGAGGGATTACAGGGAGGTAGTAGTGATAGGGGTTTTTAGGGATAGGATATGTGAATTGGGTGTAGGCTATAGGGAGCCTAGGCAAATAGGTTCCTTAAGGATAGGGTTTTTAGTTTAATTTAGGAAAACTTAAACACAATGATACATCAAGTAAAAAATGTATGAGCAAAGAACATAGAGGGAAATCTACTTGTTTCAAGTGATGAAAGCCTTTAGGTGACAAAATTATGAACTTTGGAGGTGTTTCGTTGAGTTTTGAGTGGCCCTAGACCTCATTGGGCAAACGCGCATCACTCTTAACAGGTGTGCAACACCTTTTTGCAGGCCACATTTGGAAGCTTTCACGGTGTCCAAATTAGGCTTGGGATATCTCGTTGGAAACCTTGTCATATCTACCTTCTAGATATGAATTTATTTTTCAATTTGAGGTCATGTCACCTATCAAATACGCAATCTCCCAAGACTAGTAAAAAATTACATAATGAGGGTGAAAAAATGCAGAGTGTTGTTGCAAGAAACTTTTGGAGGCCTTCCTCAACTCCCAATTGAGCTCATGATAGTTCACTGGAACGGTATTCTAGTATAGTTGTCATTTTACTTATCAAGCAAGTCATTTGGACAATCCAGATAGGAGAAAACTTGATTTTCCCTAGATCACTCCTGAAGTGCAGCAACTCTCCTGTGACACCTATAGTTTAGACATTTCTCCAAAACCATGACACCTATGTAAGAAATGAAGGACTTTTTCCTTCCTTCTTCTGTGGTAGACAACAACCTCTCTCACTTTTGTCAAATTCATATTTTCTTGGTCGAAAACATAGTTTAAAGAAAAATTGGCCCTTATGTGTGGTGAATGACTCGTCCCTTGGAATGACTTCTTGACAAATGATGGTGACCTCATTTTGATTATATAAAATGGCCTCATACCTACTAATATCACTTATTCCTCCTCTACTCATATATCTTTGATTCCATAGCAAACACTAGCTTAGTGGGGGAGGAAGTTATGGTTAAGTGAAGGGGAAACAGGGGACTTGTAGAGATGAAGGGAAATGAAGGGGATGGGGCTTCTAAATTATTAGGAAAATTTTGTGAGGTAGGGATGGATGTCAGGAAATAGGGGAAGTGGAATTTCAATTATTGAGTGAGGGTAAGGGGTCCAAGGGAAAAACACAGGTCTAGCCTAAAAAAAATGTCAAATTGTAATAATAGGCTAGGGTTTATCGAAAAATGGTGAATTTAAGTGATATAAGTGATGGGAACTGTTTAAGAAGGTATATGAAGGGTAGGGGAAGGTATAGGAGCATTAGGATATAAGTGTTGTTGATTTTTTGATCATGGGATTCATGGAACCAAAAAAAATGCCCTCAAAATCCTAAGAGTGGGAAATGAGCTTTAAAAGCACAACTGAGACAACAAGGTATAAGATTACCCACCCACCTACAAATGCTAGTTTGGAACTTGTAATAATGATGGCAAACCTTTTAATGATGGTACACTTAGTTGAGGGGTTACATGGACCAATACTTGGAAAACTTTGGAAGGAGTGAAAATAGTCCTAGACCTAATACCCAGTGACCAAATTTTTACTTGAAGACTCACTAAAATAAAAAAATTTGACTTTGACACCCTAAGACCACTTTGTAGGAGCATTTTTGATCGTCGGTGGAAGGCTCCAATTACTGTCACTAACACTATCTTTGAAGGAAAACATATAAAAGAGATTAAGGGAAATGAGGATGTTTAGCTTATGTTGGGATTTTTGTTCAAGTTTTCCTACTAAAATTAATTTTACATAAAGTCTCAATGTTGTTATAATTATCTACATGTAATGTTGAGCTTATTAATTTCTTTTGACATATATGTTATGTTTATGTCTTCTACTAAGATATTGTTGATACCAAATGAATCAGAGTAAGGGTATTACTACAAAGAACAAAGTTGAATACAAAAGCATGCCTTCCTATTGAGGGTCATTACTAGTAATTGCATAGATACATGAAGATGCAGGTGTCACAGGTCAGAGAACTAAATTACAGAGATCCGAGTTATGGTTGCTATTTCTAATAAGGATATTTTGTATCAAAACATTGAAGTATTTCCTTTGATGACTAAATGAAGGAATCTAGTCTGAAAGTGTTATGAAATGTAGCCATAGTGTAACTATTGGGGGTTGATTCCTCTATCTGGTTGGTGCATGGACAGTAAGGAGTTTCTTCTTCCTTTAGGTTGGTGCCAATAAAATATTAGGGAGTTGGTGATTCCATCAGGTTGGTTCCTATAAAATATTAGGGATATGGTGCTTCCTTATGGTTAGTGTCCATAAAATATAAGGGAGTTGGTTCTTTCTTCAGGTTGGATCTTGTAAATATTAGGCAGTTGGTACTTCCTTCAAGTGGTTACTTGTAAATTTAGGGGATGGTTGTCTCCATTTGGTTACAACCAAAAAAGTTGATGTAGCAATAAGCTGCAGCCTATAACAATATTCAAACATTTTTTTTTGTTTTCTCCCCTTATGGGTTTCCACATTTATCTGGTGTTTCTATGTGTTTTTATGCATTGTTTACATGATTGATTGTTGAATACATTGAAATATTAGATATTCTTGATAATTGTTAAACTTGAGGATAATATTGATTCAGCTCCCTCGCAGTATTGTCATAGTTTCTAACACACATACACATATAGTAGTGTTATCAGAATTAGGTCAGAAATAGCATAACTAACCCATATAAACAACTTGGGACCAAAATTAGATCGACTTGAGGTTTGAAACCAGAATATGTTGATTAGATACCAAACCAGTCGATTCCATACAGATCTATAATTCACAAATAAAGTTTCCAAAAACAAAATTCTCTAATTTATTTTATTTTATGTTGTGAATTATCCCACGTCTAATGGAATTGTACCAGTCTCCACCCTAAAGTTGTTTAAACACACCTTCCCCTCCTCTTTCACTCACATTGTTCATTCGAGCTTCTTGAAATTGTCGAGTTGAGTTTCTTTAGGGGTATTGGAAATATTTTACAAGGTTGTTTTGAGAGATTTATTGGGAATATTTGAAGAGCTAGTTGGAGAACTAATGGGATTATTTCTAAGGGAGATGGAGTTACTTCAATGTTCTTTTTACAAATATATGTGGGTTTTGTTGAGTTTATATTGGAGTTGATGGAAGGGGAATTTCTTATGTTTTGTGGGGCTCCTATAGAGATAATGTTTACATGTTTTTGGAGCTCTGTTTCTTATAAACATCCGGAGATAAACTCAAGGTATTTCATGGCATCCATTCTTGTTCTATTTTCTCTGTAAATATCTTTTTTTTTCTTAGAAATTTTTAAAATACTAGGATCTTCCATGCAGGGTTATGGTTTTCTTATAAACATTTCCATTGTTCACTATCTTCTTATATTTTTCTCCAGACAATTATTGTTTAGAAGGCCTATTATAAGGAAGTTTTTGGGCATATTTGAAGAGCTAGTTGGAGAGATGTTGGGTTGATTTCTAAGGGATAGTTTCAACCTATTTGAAGGGGAAATTTTAAAATTTGTGGGGGATACTACATGTGTGATTTTTATACTATTTGGAGTTTCTTTTATTCTTACCGTTTTTTTAGTTTCTCAATATTTTCATGGCATCTAATTTTATTCTATTTTTTCTGTAAAAATTTGTATTTCCCATAGAAATTAAATAATACTAGGGTTTTCTATGTATATTTTTATTTTTTGTTGTAAAGGTTGTCATGCCCACCCCCCCAAAAAACAAGAATGATCTATCATGGGTTAATTTTCATTTAGATGAGCATGGGGTAAAAATATTCTATTGTGGGAAGGAAGTTAAAAGTGGGGGAACTATCGGATTAAAGAACACCTATCATATTGGTGAGCCCAAGTAAAACCATGTAAAAATGTTTCTAATGATATCAGAGAATAGATGTTAATTCTCATTGAAGCTTACCAAGTAGTGGCTTATAAAAGATATAGGCAAAAATAAAAAAGATGATGTTGCTCTTAGTGACCCTAATTTTGAAGGATGTCTGTCTAGTTTCAAATATTCCTCTTGCTTCCCTATTAGAGTTTGAGATGAACACACTTTTGGCCCTATTTCAACTAGTTTAAATAGGGAATATAAAGGTATTGAATCTTTATTTGTATCCCACACCACCCCTAGTGCTCAACCCACCACTGATGCTAAATGGAAGAAAATAGAGAACAAGAATATGTATGGATGCGTTGCTATATGGTGGTGTGATGTGGACATATATTTCAGTACCGCTATTTATGTATATTATCGTCCTATGATTGAAACTATTGCTTCATGTGGAATAATATTCAAAGTCCTTAGCTTTCATGATATGAGGGAGGAACTTCTACAAGATGAAGTTCAAATAATAAATGGATACCTCATGGAGTTCAAGTAATCATGGGTCAAAACAAAGTGCACAATTATGTTTCATGAATGGAATTATCATAGATCGCGTGCCATTTTAAATTTCTCAATTGATTTCCCAAAAGGTACCATGTTTGTCAAATATGTTGATGTAACTCATTAGGTGAAGGATGCACATTTACTATTTGATTGTTTGAATGAGGTGGTTATGAAGGTAAGGGTAGATAATGTTGTACAAGTGATCAAAAATAATTATTCCAACTATCATTTCATTGGAAGGATGTTGGAGGAAAAACACCCCGCCAATTGGTGGGTTCCATGTGCAAAGCATTGTTTGGACCTCATGCTTAAGGATATTAACAAAACTGAGTGGGTGAAAAAGTTTGATGAAGAAGAAAAGTCCATAACTAGGTACATCTATAATGACTCAATGGTTTCAAACCTTATGAGAAAGCACATTGGTGGTAAAGGTCTGGTTTGATGAACCATTACATGATTTGTGATAAAAAATCTTTAATTGCAATCTTGGTTAGAAAAAATCCAACTTGAGGAAGTTTTTTTCTTTTAATGAATGGAATGAATCTCATAGGAGAATAAAATATAAATGGAAAAAAATGGTTGGTCAAGTGTTTGAATTTCTTTTTGATGAAGATAATGTTTAGAAGCCAGGAATACTAAGAAGGGATTGAAATAGTATTATGGGTAATTTTAACAATTATACATAATACCCAATGATTCAACAATCAGTCTTGTAAATAACTCATGAATCATGTAAATAACACAATAAACCAATCATCATACACATAGGAGATGTAGATGTTTATGTCGAAACCAATGAAGGGAGAAAACCACAAATATTAGTTTTATTCTTAATGCAAGTTCCAACCTGCTATTACAATAAATTTATTGGAACCAAATATAAGGAAGCGCAAACTCCCAAATCTTTTACAAACACCAACTTGAAGGAAGTTCCAACTCCCTAATTTGTAAGCACCCACTTAAAAGAGGCTCCAACTCTTTTTCTTTATAAGAGCCAACCTAAATGAAGCATCAAGTCCCTTATTTGGAAGTACTCATTTGCAGGAGGCTTCAACCCCCTTTCTTTACAAGCACCAACCTAAAGGAACCACTAATTCCCTATTATTTTTTGGGCTCCAATGTAATGATGCCACCCCACATTTACCATATTTTACAAGACCTCAAGGTAAATGTGAAGTGGAGCACCACTATGACATGATCGACCTCCTAGTTCTAGTTAAGGAAGTGGGGACTACAATTTGACTAGAAAATGACATGTTATATGGACTACAGATCACCAAGGAGATAAAGAAACACCCCAGGTGATCAATCTCTTAGATGGAACCCTGTTTCAGTGATTTATACATATAAATGCACCTTTCACACCTCCTACACGTGGTTGTGAGCCTTTAGCTACACTCACAAGCCTTGGTCCATGTAATTATGACCCCAAATCTCTAGCTCAGAGCATGAGGTCCCAGAATCTGAGCCACTTTTGTAGGATAGCCTCCATACCACTACCTAGAACTTCTTGTAACTTTACATAATCATATTTCCCATAACGACAATGTTAATCTTTTAAGCTTGAAACCATAACTTTACCTAGAATGAATAGAGCACACTAGACATTTCGTCAAACATATGGTAAACATGTAAGCTATAAGTCATGAATGCATATTTGTGTGTAAATATTTTTACTTCATCTAAAGATCACTAAGAAGTTCTAATTATTTCTTAATTAATTACAACAATACATGTTAGCCCATGCATTCATCAACCATTCATCAACTTATCAAGTATAACAAGAGCCATAGCTACAACATATTATATAACCATGATTATAGCCAACATATAACGAGAATATTAACCATGACAGAACAACCATCAAAGGTACATAATAACAAGTACAATTACTCATGAATGAAAATAGTAAAATAGCTCTTACTAACATATGAAAAAATCAACCAACTGAGGGACTTACACATATCACCCAACCATAGATTAAGCTAAACCAAATGTTTCTTTCAACCAATCATCCCTGTGCAATATTCCAAGAATTAATGTGGGATCTCGTGGAAAAAACCAGACATAAACAACCATGGGAATCTAGAAGTTAAACCACCTCCACCCTCAAACTACTGTGATCTCACCAAATTCTATCAAGAGATCACAAAACCAAAACAAGTGTGGATGCATCATAATTTAGTCACCATACCTTGAGGAATTTTCCTCTCCCCACCGACCTGTCGAGGACTTCATGTACAAAACCATCTCCACCCCCAACCCTTGGGAATTTTCTTAAGACCACCTCACCCATATCCAAAACCTTCCAGCAATCCAAATATTAACCAGTAACAAATCCCATCACTTCGTGGCTATCTAGGAAATGGCAAGGCAAGGTTGAAACCACTATCAAACCCATCAAAAGTCATGCCAATGACAACAAATGAAACAAATAAACAAATGCATGTACCATGCATTCACACCTCAACTAGAAAATAACACATGCAACCTGTTACCTGCAAAATCCTCATGTTGATGTTATTGATCAAACCTTCTCCTTTCTCTCCTTGTTTTTCCTTTTCTTTTCTTTACTTTATTGCTTGCTCCTCTTGGTGCTCTCCTCTCTTTCTCTCTATAAAACTAATTCCAAATCCAAACTCACAAAGAGCTGTGAGCTGATCCTCGAAATCATTTTTATCATTAAGTCCTTTATTTCCTTCATTTTCATTCACTTTTCCCCTGATTTTATTAGCATGAAATGTTTTTTCTCTTTGCCTTCCTTTTCTCCTATTTTCCTTTATTTTCATAAAAATATGCCAATTAATTCCTCTTTTCCTTTGCCAATTTCCTTATCCATTAATAAACTAAAAGTGATGACCACTATAGTGCTTTGCCCAATATTCAACTTGGAATACATGTCCTGTGACATCGGTATTATTATTTTTCCTTTATTAACATTTATTACATGAACTTTTAACCTGAGGTTGTTACAAACTCCTCCCATCGCTGACCAACAAACCACTAAAAACAAAACATACTGTCCATGGATCTTTATAACATAGTTTGATGCAATATTTACAATGAACAACTACTGCAAACCATGACAATCATATTGCTTGTTGGAGCTTTATGACACAACTCATTGCAATATTTACAACAATAAACACATATACATATATATAACAAAAATCATTTGCTTGACCTGGCCAATAATGAAAGATACAAAGCCCACATTTGATCAGCCATCTCCGATGTAGATTCATCCAGCCCAAAGTGCTTCCTAATACAGGCTTATGTAAGAATGCAATAAAATATAGATATAAACATAAGCAAAAAGGTACAACAGAAATAAATATTAATTTTATTAATATCAAAGAACTAAAAGATGCTTACAAGCATAATGGAAATAAACTAGCTCGAGTATTAGTAACTTATCTCTACGAAGAGATGCAGTGGCTACATGCCTCTTAATTGTGTTACAATGAGGCTCTAAGGCCTATTTATTATTAAGAAACAATGTAAAATCCTAAACATCCAAAAACATAACCCTAGGAAATGAAGTGCCAAAACTGTGGGCCCCGTTGGGGTAAATTGGTACATCAAATTCTCGGGGTAGTAACTTCGCCATACGATCTATTCTTGACATGAACAATACCTTGTTATAAATTTCTATCCGAGGGCTACAAATTTTGATTGTAAATGTGATTCTTAGCTTCAAGTTTTCCCGTTTTCCAAAAAAACGTCGTTCAGGGCCTCAAAATGGCTCCAAAAGTTTAAGACCTCGAAAACTACCAAAAATAGTAAATTGTGATGCAATTAAGTAAAATAAAAGAAACATTGGTGGGGGTCCATGTGGAATAGGGAAGTGGCCACCAATGTCCACTTGGATCAATCCGCCCCACTTAGGAAGCAATGGTCCCCATTGCGTTGAATGCCTCCATGAGATAGGAAAACATTTCCTAAACTTGGTCCCTGACGAGCCACTTTCCTTGGTGTAGGAGCTGGCCAACTTTGCTAACTTGATACAGTTGGACCTTCTACTAGTAAGTGGTCTTGATTGGTGTGTCCATGATGTAATCAATTGTGTCCTGTTCCATGTAGTCTAGGTTTAACTCTCTTGTTGTGAGTTGGAATGTAATGTCTGATGTGTCCAGTAATGGTGGAAGGTATGGCTGAAGGTAGTTCACATTGAACACTGGGTGTAGGCAAAGGGATGGCAGAATGCTGAGATAGAAAGAATTGTTTCCTAAAACCTTATTTATGGTGTAAGGCCCATATGAGAGTGGGTGAAGCTTGTGATGGGCCCCAACAAGGTGTTCTTTCTATAATTGTAATCAAACTTTATCACCCACCTCAAAAATTGTGTGGCACAAGATGTTGATCATGACGCTACTTGTACTTTGCACTTGTTTTTTCCAATATGTAATGGAACTACTAGAGGATGTGTTGAGTCTGCTCAATCAAGTTTTTAGCCCTATCAGCCTCAGACTAGACATGAGCTGAATCTACCTGAGTAGTTGTAAATGGTATGGCAACATCAATGCGACATATTGGTTGAAATCCCAGACCCACCTTTAAGGAGTTGTGGCTAGTTGAGTTGTGGAGAGCGATGTTGTAGTTGTGTTGAACATAGTGGAGGTTAACATCCCATGTGCATGGGTGGTTCAAGTTGTACATTCGTGGGATGAGCACAATTATCCTATTGATGATATTTGTTTGGCCATCTGTTTGGGGCTGAAAGGATATGTATTTAGTGATCTTGGTATCCAAAACAAACTAGAAGCTTGACCAGAATCCACTTAGGAACTGATTGTCCCAATCGGAGATAATGGACTGTGGGATCCCAAAGTGTACCCATACTCATTCAAAGAAGAGTTTGGTAGTGCATTTTTATGAGATACTCTTCTTGCAGGCCGCCATAATGGACATCTTAGAGAATTTGTTTATGACCATGAAAAAACATTCGTTTCCATGTTTGCTAGAAGTAAGGCCTGACATGTAATCCATGGAGATGGATTCCCAGGGCTGGCTACAATTAAGCAGAGGAGTATATAGGCCTTGCTTCTTTATTTTAAGTTTGGAAATGGAACATGAAATGTAGGATCTTATGTACTTCCCAACATCCTATCGAAGGTTTGGTGAATAATTTTTTTTTTTGCAATACTGCGACTGTCTTTTCCATCCTAAAATGTCTAGAAACTTGACTGTAGTGCACCTCCTAAATCATCTTGGCACACTCATTTGAAGGTACACAAAGGTGTCGTAGGTGACAAAATAGCACGTCCTACAAGTGAAATTATACAACCTTCTTACCTTTCAAGAGAATTTGGTATGTCGTGTTGAATTCTAATCACTCTTGTAAAGATGTGGCCATTCCGAAGTCTTGTGTCCAAAAGAGTCGAGCACAGTGGTCAGTGTCATCACTGGTGGTCGCCTGAGGCAGTCTGCAAAATTATTGGTGCTACCCTTCTTTTAATTAATTTTCAAATGGAAATTTTGTGGGTATGTGGACCACTTCTTATGGCAATTGTTCTAAATATGTCCTTGTGTTTATACTAAATGCAAGGGTCAGTGGTCTGTGTGGATGACTGTTTCCTTCCCTATCATGTAATTCTTTCATTATCTGCATGCCTACACAACAGAATACATCTCTTTGTCATAAGTGGGATAATTTATGATTGTGTTTGAAAGTGTATCACTTGTATATTCCACTAGATGCCCTTGCTGACTAAGAATTGCAAGAATAGCATAGTCAGAGGCATCTGTCTCTATCTCAAATGATTATTGTAAATATGGTAATGTGAGTAGTGATATAGAGTAGAGGTGACGATTCAACTAAGAAAACACCTTATGTTGGGATTAGGACCAAAAGGACTTTTCTTTCGCTTCACCCTTGGTGACTCGACTAAAAGGAAAAGTGATTTGAGAGAAAGTCAAGATGAACCTGCAGTAGAAATTAGCAATACCGAGAAAGTTGTTGAGCTTTGTTAGAGTGGTTGGGGTTCTCCAATCCTGAGTAAATTATATCTTGGTTGGGTCCACATGCACAACACACTCATCAATGATGTACCCCATATATTCAACCTAGGTTAGACCAAAACTGCATTTTCCAAATTGGCCCACAACTTATGTTGTTGTAGGGTTTGGAAAACGTGGAAAATATGGTATAGGTGCTCTTCCCAAATATTGTTGAAGATCAAGACGTCATCCAAATACATTACTAGGAATGAGTTGGTGAAGGGTCATAATATTTTTTCCATCAGCCTCATTAAGGTTGCAGGGGCATTCATCAACCTGAAAGGCATGACCAACCTTTTGAAAAGGACATCCTTATATTTTAAGGCAGTATTCCACACATCGAAGTGTTTGATTATCCCCTAGTGATAACTGAACTTCAAATCAATCTGTGGGATTAGATACCTATTATGGACAGTGATCTTATTCAGTGCTTGATAGTCAATACAAAGTCTCCAAGTGTTGTATTTCTTTTGTACCAACATGATAGAGCTCCCACAGGGTGATGAACTTGGCATGATATTCACTTTCTACAAAACTTTTGAATTTTCCTCCTAATTTCATATTTCTCCATAACATAGCATCAAAATATCATTTTATGGGTAGCAAAATGGACAGGGTCAAATCAATGCAGTCTTAGACCTAATAGTGGAGGGGTACCCATGTGGGTGAGGTAAGGATGTCCCTATACACCTCCATGACCTTGTCCATCTATTGTTGCTGTGTGGAGGATCCCTATTTGGAGGTTTTGGATGTGGCCATAATATTTTTATTTCCTGGAGGGACAATCATAAGGAAGACAAATTTCCTAGCCTAGGAAATTATCTCATTGCATTGGCTCGTAGAGATCAAAGAGATGGTGGTATTTGGTGCTACCTCTCGTATCGTGTATAAATTATTACCCAAAGAAATAATAACAATGTGAGGTCTATAATAATACACATCATGATGCTTCCACAAGTATGGTTGGCCTAATAATACATCAAAAACTTCAAGAGGAGAAACATCACACAATACCTCATATGTTATGGGCTTGATTTTGTAGGGAAGGTGGCACTGTTGGTTGACGCAGAGATCTCATCCTGTGTGAAACCACCCAATGGTGTACAACTACAGGTGTGATGTGGTTGGTAGGCCCAACTTCTTAATGAACTCTACTGAAATTATGTTCTTTTGGCTCTTGTTGTTTACAATGAATAATAATGAAGAACCCTTCACCCACATCTTTGAGTGGAAGAGTCGCTCCACCTCCTCTAGATCTTTGGGCCCAATATTCTGGATCTTAGGGGTGGAAATGGTAGCACTAGGCTCTGCATCAATAATTTTATTCCTTTTATTATTCCCCTTGTTGGGTTCTGACTCGGAGTTGGAACATGCGTCTCATTCGAAAGCCTTCAACTCGGAAACTAGTGATTTCTTGGATCAATACTCACCTGTGTTGTGAGTGGGGCTCTTATGGATATCACTCCATTTCCATGTCTCCTTCTTTGTCTTCATGGTGTTTTTCTTTCCTTGTAGCTTCATTAGGTTGTCCTAGGTTGCCTCACCATGTCTTTGTCCTTTATTCTGCAATTTTCTGGTGTTTTTCCCTTGATTCGGATTCAAAGATCCAAAGTTGATATTTTATTGAATGTTAGTTTTGTTGTGTTAATTTCAATTACAGATTTATAAACAAATGCTTGTCCATTTCTTCTTATGCATAGGTTTCCTTAGGTTGTTTGTGAATGTAAACAGGTAAATTTGATCAAGTTTAATGTGACATTCATGACAAAAATAGTATAAAAGACAAATTTTGAACAACAACAATAAAAAATAAAGCAAACCATCAACATGAACAATTAACACAAATTTTTGATGAAGGAGTTCACACGTCTTAGACTACATCTCCTTGGTTCAGCTTCCATGGCTTGGAACTTTGTATTAGATCAATATTGCAAAAATGTTGTTTAAAAAGCTCTACTACTCCTAAAATATGTTTCAATGTGTTCAGAATGTTGAAATTAGCTAGGAACACCTTTTCTGGAGCTCCATTTGGTTGAAATCCTCTCTAGTTATGACCAAAATTGTTTTTTCATGGGTTAGTGCATTAAGCGTGCAGTTAGGCTAAACCATTAGCCTTTTATCCTGGCAGTTTTTGTGGAGGGGGTCACATGTCGCGGAGAGTTCAGGGTTATGGTCAGTTAATCCACATGGTTATGTATGGAGTGGTCACATGAATTGCATTTAATGTTAGCGGTTATGTTATATTGCACTTTCCGCTGGTGTAATAATGTTAACTATTGGTTGTTACCGTTGTGTGTTGGTGTGTTCACATGGGAGGTTGGCCCGCGGGCTAGCCCTCCTAACCCTCAAATCTAGCCACAATAAAATTCAAATAGATGCGAACAACTACATAAGTAAATAAACATGCCATGCTATAATGGTAAGACACGGAGTTTGTTAAGGGCAGGTCCCAGGTTCGACCCCCTTGGCTTACCACAAAATGTTTGGTAGACTGCACATTGAGCTGACCTTTGGGGAGACACGCGTGGCAACCTCTAGGCTTTCTGTTGGGCCTCAAACTTGTACTCATTTACCCATCCTCCCAATAGCCTTTTCCTACTCATTTCCTTCTTTTATCATCATTTCCTTCATCAACTTGTTCAATTCATTGCATTATAGGACTTTTTAACATGATTTGCTAATTGTGCTAATGGTTGACTGTTGGTTTAGATTTTTGGTTCAAAGTGCTGCAATTCCGCAGCTGCTACAGGTTTCCGTAGCCGATCTCTGATTCCGCAGCCGATCCCAGATTCCGCAGACATTTTCTTGTTTGATATGATCCAGGTGTCTTCTAGAGAAAAGAGCCACATGGGCAAGTTTGTATGACTGTGTACATGGTACGTGTGCTATCAGCTCAGCCAAACTGGCCATCGATACCCCTGGTCAATGTGGAGGTAGCTCTGGTCAAACGACAAGGTTGCAAACGGTGGCATGGCTCTGTGTGTTCGGTTGGAGCACGTAAATCACAAATGGCTTCTCCTTTAGCCACGAAGATTGTAGGGAACAAGAATCCAACACCAGATTTATTAAACCATGATGACCGTTCCCTAGATACGTGTTCGGTGCTGCTGAACGTGTCTTTTTCCTAGCTGTTAGTTAGCTTAGTTTACGCACAGGACAGTTGATGTTCTTGCTATAAATAAAGCGTTTCCATACGCTTAATAGTTAGTTTGGTTTAGTTAATATTTTGCTGCTATAAACTCTGTTTTGAAGACCTTTTTATAAAGCGTTTTACGCTTCCCACTGTGTTTATTATGAGTTGATTTAATTTAAAAAAGACAGTTTTGTTTCTATCCGTGTAGCTGATCTTCTAATTGGTTGAAGTGGATGGAGGTCCCCTGTCTGCTACAACAATTGTACAGTAGCCTTTCAATTTACTTTCCTGCATTTCTTTTTCTTTACTTGATCATGTATATTAATGTACAGTTTTGAATTATGTTGCTTTACATTTTGGTAATCTTCATGACTGATCAATGTGTTTTTTACAGCTTTGATTAGGAGCTCGGGACAGTGTGCTTTTACTTCTTTTTAACACTAGTGGCATCTGAAGTTGTCTTATCTCAACTGCTGACTTTTTGCTGTGATTTTCATTAGTTACTTGCTTAGCTAGTTTCTTTACTTGGTTTGCCTTATCAAGTTTTGTCAAGTTGCCAATATCTTAATGGTTTTGTTTATCATAATTCACTAACTTTTATGGGACCAAAACATTATCTAAATGTAGCTTGATTTATTTAGTTTTTAGACTCATATTTCTAATTCACTCCTAACTCCTCTTCTTCACATGATCAATTCATCTAAAGGCAGAATGTTAAGGGAGAATTAAATAGTGTGATTTGTCATTTAATTTTTGGATTACTAGAGTAGTGTTTTTTCTTTCAGCAGAGTTAATGTAAATATTATTTTCATTTCTATCAGCAGTAAAGGTATTGGACTAGTTCCATTTGTCTTTTTTTTAATGCTTTGCTTTCATTTGATGCTTTAATTCCATTTCAAGTCATTATTCAAGTTTTCTCTTTAGAATTCAAGAAGCATTTAGAAATCATCACATAAACACACATTCACTCACTTGTTTATAACTTCATCTCATCATATTAGGAAGATAATTTAGACATAAACTAAAAACGACAAAAAGAACTAGGAAGGGATACTTAAGTATATATTCTACACTTCACTTCATCAGCTTACGAGCCCCGGGTTGACAATTTATGATAGCAATTTAGGCAACACTAAATTGACCAAACACTTTCCACTTGTCCCCTCCTCATTGTTCTATTCTAAACTAGGCATAATATGCCACATCACCAACCTAAAAACCAACCAAAACATGCCACTTGGCAATCTCTGACTGGATCTTAACCACTGTTGACCTTGCATAATCACTTGCCACATTAGCAGTACAGACTGCTAACTGTGCAATGACTATCATTTTTTTTTTAAATTTTTTTTTTCGGCAAAGTAGATAGAACTCAATATCTTCTTTATATGAAATCATTTTTTGTGAAATGATTTGCGTTGGGATTGTTTCACCAAGACGAACATGGTCTCTTAGGTTTCGAGCCCTTCTGAGAACTTTGACATTTGAGCTAAATACTGAGTGGCTAATCATTCCTCCACACTAGAAGCCTTTTGGACCCCAAAAGATACTATCAATAATTAAGTAGGTTTGGTACATCTCCCTCACCTTCTCGATCTATAACCATTTGGCTTTAGAAGGCTTTATTCCCTTGAGTCCCACTCTAAGGTATTCGACATTCGCTCTGTTTGAAGTTCTGGTTCTTCTATCAAGTATGAGATCCTGTTGAAGCTCATCAAGATATTCTGGCGAGAAATCATCTATTTATGGTAGTTGAACATGTTCTCCTTCATCATCACTCAAAGGAGGCTCAAACAATATCAAATTCTCAACATTAACAACAAATCATATTTGCATATAAGAGGCCAATCAAGCTTAAATGGATTGTTACCAATATTTTCCATAATTTTAAAAGGACCATAATAAACTGGCTTAAGATTTTTACCTTCCCCTTGAAGTCTCTCTTTGCTAATATATAACCAAAGTTCATCTCCAACTTGAAATTTGTGATTGACCCAGGGTTTGTCATGCCTTTCCTTGTAGCTGCTTTGACTCTCTTCCAGTTGTTTCTGCAGTGTGTGATGTAACAACTAAATTTTCTTTATGAACTTCCTTGCCTTATCAATGTCACTGTGACCATCAATGGTGACATATTTCTAAAATATGAAGTCCAATGGCAATCTTGGCAAGTACCAAAACATGCCTCAAATGGAAATGTGTTTGTGGAAGAATGCTTTTACCTATTGTATGCATGTTGTATGTAATGCAACTCTTCATCCCAGAACTTGGGATGTTTGTTGCAATATGCCCTAAGAAGATGAATGATTATTTTGTTGACCACCTCGATTTGTCCATCTGTTTGCATATGAAAGGTTGTACTCTTCCTCAGCTTTGTGTCCATCATGTCCCACAAATTTGACAAAAAATTCCCAACAAATCAAGAATCTTGATCACTTACAATAGTAGTAGGAAGACCAAAATGAAACCAACTATTTTGGAAGAAAAGATGAGTTGTTTGTTGAGCTATAATTTTCATTTTACATGGTGTTAGTATGCACATCTTGTTGAACCTATCTACAACTACATACAAGTAATCATGACCTTTCCTTAACAATGGTAGACCTCCTACAAAATCCATTGAGAGACTCTCCCATGGACATGAAGGTACCGGAAGTGGAGTGCACATTGCTCGTTTCCTATTGGTAGGCTTACTTGTTGCACACAAAGAACATCGTCTAATAAAACAAGATACATTATCAAACATGTGTGGCCAATAAAAATACCTTTGGAGATTTGCTACTATCTTTCCTAGACCAAAGTGTCCAACAATCAATAAATTGTGTGCCTCCATTATGATATTATTTCTCTCTTCCTGTGGAATACAACACTTCCCCAAGTGATACAACAAACTGTTATGTACATGGTAATTCAATTATTTAATTTGGTTTCCTTGACTCAAGCTTACATACACACCTCGAAAGTCATTATCATATGCATATTGTT
The DNA here is from genome assembly GCA_000404065.3 of Pinus taeda. Classification (NCBI taxonomy): domain Eukaryota; kingdom Viridiplantae; phylum Streptophyta; class Pinopsida; order Pinales; family Pinaceae; genus Pinus; species Pinus taeda. The sequence goes on along the minus strand of APFE030061114.1, from coordinate 173,250 downwards.
CAATGTAACTTTCATGCCAAACATAATTATGCTTGAGTATAATAGATGAATTTACAATAGGCCTAAAAAGCATATCAACTACCTTATTGTAGATTCCATTTTTGTACTTGACAACAAAATGAAATTGTTGTAGAAAACCCATCCATCTAAAGTGTCGTGACTATTGCAAATTTGATTGTGACTATAAGTACTGCAATGATTGATGGTCGGTATGGACAATGGTCTCATTCACCATCAAGTATAGTTTCCATTTTTGACACTTTGTACCAATGCATAAAGTTATTTTTAATAAGTGTTATATTTAGTTACATCTCCATTAAAAATTTCAGAATGAAATGAAATGGGCTTACCATGCTACATAACAACTATTCCCATGACATAATCACTAGCATCCTTTTGAATCTCAAATGGTTTCCTAAGATTCGGAAGAGCCAATACCAATGTCAAACTGATCTTTTACTTCAAAGCATCAAATGCTTTCTGCTATACATCTCCCCATTGGAATACTTTCTTCACACTAGTCAATGCATGTAATGGAGCTGCAATGGAAGAAAAATTACCAATAAATGTCATATGATATTGTGCTACCCCAAGAAAGCTTCTTACCTATGTAACTGTACTGGTCTTGGGACAATTCAAAATGACCTCAACCTTCGAGGGGTCAATTTTCAACTCACCTCCTCCAACAATGTGTCCCAAATACATTAAAGAAGTCTTACCAAATTCACACTTCGACATATTTAAAAACAACTTTTCTTTTCTCAAGACATCAAGTACTTTGTTTACTTGCATGACATGTTCATCTCTAGATTTGTTGAATATGAGAATATCGTCTAAGTAAACAATGACAAATTCATATAAAAATGGTCTCAATACATCATTGATAACTCTAATGAAAGTAGTTGGAGAATTTGGAGCATTTGTAAGACCGAAAGGCATAACAAGCCACTCAAATAATCCTTGTTTAGTTTTCACTATGGTTTTCCAAATGTCCTCTTCAACTATTCTAACTTGATGATAACCACCTCATAAGTCTAAGTTAATGAAATACTTTGGATACCTCAATTGACAAAGGAAATCATCAATTCTTGGGGGTGGATAATGATTATTTACCATGATTTTTTTTAGTGCATGGAAATCAACACACATGTGACAAGTCTCGTGCTTCTTTGGCACCAAAACAATGGGCAAACCACATGGACAAGTAGACAGGTATATGATACCTTTCTTCATAAATTCTTGAATTTGCTTCTTGATTTCCATGCTCTCCGTAATCAACATGTGATACATGCCAATGTTTGGAAGTGGAACATCCTAATATAGTTGTATCTCATGCCTTGCATTAACCCAAGAAATGTTCAACTTTTTACGATGGGCTCTTACAATTTACTCCACCACACTCTTGAGAAATAAGTAGTGTTGTCCCTAGTTTTTGATCCAATTTTGCTCAAGAAAACACACTTAATTTCTATATTATTCATGCATTTTCCATCATATACACCCCATTTTGATATATTTATGCATATGAAGGTATATAAATTTAGTTTGCAATTTTTAGATGTTTTTATGAAAATTGAATTTTAAGTGCATTTTTGGACAGAATCAAAAATTGCCGTAATGGCTTCATGGATGTCATATTTGTAGAACACCTGGGAATGAGATGAGTACATTTCTAGAAAGCTTGGGAACTAAGATTTAAATAACTCCTATCGGTACAGTCAAACCAAGCTTAAACAAGCCTGGTCAAAGCTGGTCAAATCTGACCAACCATTCAGGAAATCCCTAGGAAATAGGGCAGTTTTATGATTTCATGGGATTTTCGATATTTTTAGTGATGGAATGGATGAGTTCAACCAAGATAGATAGGATAAGGATAGACATAGCTGTTATAGACATTTTATATATATTTGTTTCATATTTTTCAATTTAAGCCAAAACATTGAAGGCTTATGTATGTAGAATTTGTATAATTTCATATTGAGACTTCTGAATACTTTGACCGAATTTAAGCAGCCTGTTCTATCTTCATTTTTCTATTAAATGGTGTGGATGATTGAATGAGTTTTTATTATTTGATATTCTCTTCAAGTGTGCAAGGAAAGGGTGGCTGGCCCCCACTTCAAGCTAAGTACACTTCATGGTTAATCTAGCTTTATTTTCATAAACTAGTTTTGCTTCAAATTTGTTATTTGATTTGATGTATGATGATTTATTATGTTTGCCGATGTATCTTTATTTATTTATCATATTTATATGAATGGAAAACCCAATGTTCAAGTTGAACCCTCCTCTATTGGATTAATGAATAGAAACTAAAATTCATCTTTCTTGCTTTCAAGTGATTTTATGAATTTTTCTGTTTTCTAACAATGGCATTAATGATGAATGAATTTGTAATGAAGAACATCAAGGACCTGCTTAGTTAGCAGCCTCTTCCATTATTTTTTATGCATCTTAAGCTATTGTCCATTAGTGGTTTTTTATTTCTGTTCATAAAGTAGTATTCTAGAAGAAAGACAAATTTGGTTCTCCTAAGTTAGGAGCCACTTATCCTACTTATTACATAATGAATTAGAAACTACTTAGTTGAATTTTATATTTGTAATATGCACTTATAATTAGTTTATTATTGCATCTCCTTCACTATATATAACTTATCTTCTAATGCTGATTATAGTTGATTTGGTTACACTTTGGATATGATTTTATGTTCTACAAACCTAGATTGATAATGAAATACTTGTGTTAATTTACTCTATAAATTAGCCCAACATTTTGGCACTATTTCTAGGGAAGCATTCATCAACATAGTCAATTAGAGGATAAAAATAAAATATAAAAAATAAAAGTACAACAAAAACAAAAAAAAAAATAGTTTTTCTTTTAGTTATGTTCCTTTATGCCTAGAGATAGAGATCGGAAAGGTAGATTCACTAAGTAAAACCCCCCAAAAATTCAACCATCAAAACGAAATACACTGGTTGTTGGTAAACCAACTCTGGAGGAATTAGAAGAGAAACAAAGAACGGGACAAAGCTTGACTTTAATTAAATGACAAACCTTGTTAGCTTTGGAAGTAAAAAGAAGACAAACCCCAAAAGCAACATCAACTGCAAAAAAACAAAAGGAAATAAGGAAAATTGTTAAACAAATAGATTAGCTAATTCTTGAACTAATAGATCAACCTATTTATGAAAAAAACAACAACTTGAATCTCAAATTTCTATAATAGCTGAAATTATGACAGAAGAAGGGAAAGAATCCATTATCCTCACTCCATAACGAAGACTTCAATATGAAAAACAACAGTGAGAATGGAGAGAACAAACAGAGGAAGAGGAAAGAAGATAAGTTGAAAGAAAAAGAGAAGAATAAAGAAAAACAAAGTATGATAACAAAATAATAAATGATAATGAACAATAAAATACTGATGATTAGGAAGCTACTTTTGGCTTCGCAATATTAGATACAAGTGCAATATTAAGAGAAGAAATGAAAATGAGAAACATTCGACCTTCTATATTGCCTAACTCTTATGGAATGTAAACAGAAGGTCTTGACTCATTTATCTTTCAATTTGATATCTTGTGTAGAACTTATGGATACATAGATGACACACACAAACTTCACCTCTTTCTGGCTACTTTGAAAGCAACAACATTAAAATGGTTTATGGGTTTAGGAGAAGATACAATCAGTTCTTAGGATCACATGAAGAATATATTTCTTAAAAAGTATCAAGCTTATTGCAGGTCTAGGGACTCGGAAGAGGATGTTTTTAGAATGACACAACAAGAAGATGAATGTTTAGAAGAGTATTTGGAAAGATTTTCTTATAATCTTCAAAAATCTAAACAACACCCTTTGAACCTTGATATCATCCGTACAATATTTATTAAAGGTATAAGAGATGAATATCTTGACCTTTTGAATGTAATGGGAAAATGTGATATTTCAAACTTGCCATTTAATGAAATTGCAAAACTATATCAAAAATATTCTAGAGGAATATAAAAAATTGGAAGCAGAGATATTAGTTCAAAAGCTCCAAGCTCAGCAGCACGAGGGGTAACAAGAGAAGAGATAGGGAGCTTGCTGGAAAACTTCAAAATTGATCTTCTAAGCACATTAGGGATAGAAGTATATGTTTTGAAAGCTAACAAAAATAAAGAAGAACAAGAGCAAATTTTAGCAATCTTTTGTCCCAAATCTAGGAAAAAACACCCACGAAGAAAATGTTCTTTGGATAGTATTCAAGTATGTGGACTTTGCATAGAAAAGCATTCAACATAAAACTGTCTAAAGTTGAAAGAATTGCAAATGAATCCAATGGAAGAAGTACAAGGGGTAGATGGCGTTTACTATGTGGCACCAAGAAGACCTTGGCAGCCAAGGAGTCCTCAGCAATTCCTTCAACAATTCATGGAATACGCCAATGCCATGGTAAGTTTGGCCTCCACAACAATATCAAAACTAACCTGCACAACGTTGGATAGGATATAGTTATGGAAACCATCCACTTCAACAAATGTATCCTCAACTATTCCAATAGAAATACCAACAACCATATCAATAGTCATTTCCATACCAACAGTTCCAACAGTATCCACAACCCATTCCATTTCCACAACAAAATCCTGCACCATTACCAAGTCAACAACAGCAGCTTCAGCTGCATTCGAACCAGCCTAGACCAACTCATCTACCAAGTCAGCTAGTAGCAAATCTGAGTAACAAAAATGGATAAACCTTCATACAATGTGGAAGAAGCAACATATTTTCCAACAACTCCATTCTTCCCATAAATGATGTCCATTTAAGGTCTGGGAAAGTATTGCATAAAAATTCTCCTTCGATCATAGAAGAACCAAATGAACAAGGGGAATAACCTGAAACATCACATTCAAAAAATCAAAGTTAGAAAGGAAAAAATTTAATAACTCAAACACCACCCTATCCAGAGAAGTTAGTAGAGCAGAAAATTCAAATGTCTCTTCCTGAATTTGATATTTTCGATGAATTAAAAAATACTTCTTTCAAAATTCCTTTGTTACAGGAGATAAAAGAAATTCTAATTTATGCTAAAACAATAAAGGAGTTATGCATCAAGAAAATTGGTAAAAAGAAAAAGGATACTACTACAATCCAAGTCATTGGAAAAATAGCTAGCCTCACGTCTACAAAGACAATAGTCGAAAAATATATTAACCCTAGTATCCCTATGGTTACTATTTCAATTAATAATTTTTCAGTTCCAAACACTTTAATAGATTTCGGAGCAGCTATAAACATTATGACTACAAATACTCTGACACATTTAAACTTAAACATCATTAGATCTACGACTACCATTCTAGAGTTAGCAGATAGATATAAGGTTGTACCAGAAGGAATGTTAGAAGATATCATTGTCTCTCTGGATTCATACGAGTATCCTGTAGACTTCCTCATCTTGCAGCCAAAAACAAACTTAGGAGGATATCCTCTAATTTTAGGCAGACCATAGTTATCCAGTGTGGATGCCTTTATTGGATGTAGATCGGGAAGTATCATTATTGCACATGGGAATGAAAGAAAACACATCACACTTTATTCTCCAACACAAGAAACTTCTTTATTATCATGGCTTGAAGGACAGGAACAACAACAAACTAAATCATTTCTTTGTATTAACCAAGTCTTTGACCTTAGAGGAGAAGAAGAGAATGAACATTTATTAGACCTTTTCATCTCAAAACTATATATTTTAGAGCAGATTAGAGTAACTTAGTTGAAGCTACAAGTAATCTTTTGAATCATTGTTTTAAGGACACCTACACAATTCAATCATTGCAATATTCATTCACAAATATTTTTCCTGATAACTCAATTACCAATTCAAAAAGTAAAATCATTGAAATTTATCCTGGGAAGAATTTGAATATTAGTAATAATTTACAATTGTCACAAGAACAAGAGGTAATATCATTGTTAAAGAAATATTCAAAATATTTAGCCTGAGATTACACATACATGTACGAGGTTCATCCCAACACATGTATCCACCACATCTATACTAATGATCATATCAAATCAGTAAGGCAGCCTTAAAGGAGAATGAACCCGATGATGAGGGAAATAGTGAAAGAAGAATTACAGAAACTATTACAACTTGCATTCATCTATCCTATTTATGATAGTGAATGGGTTTCTCCCTTAGTGATAGTTCCAAAGAAAAATGGGAAGTGGAGAATATGTGTAGATTACACATAATTGAACAAATTCACATTAAAACATCACTTCCTACTACCATTTATTGATCAGGTGCTACATTGATTAGTTAGGAAGAAGTTATTTTCTTTTCTAGTGTACTTAGTGGGTATAATTATTAATCAAATTGGGATAGCATTGGAAGACGAGGACAAAGAAACATTTACTTTCCCATGGGGAACATATGCATACAATGTTTTTCCTTCCAGGTTATTTAATGCACCTGCTACTATCCAAAGAGTAGTCCTTGCAAGATTTGCTGATCTGATCCATGAATGTATAGAAGTCTATATATACGGTTCCACTGTATATAGAAACATAGTTTACGATTGTTTGAAAAATTTTGAGAAAGTTTTGAAAAGATGCATAGAGACAAATCTATCCCTAAGTAATAAAAAATTCTACATTATGTTAACAGAAGGGATAGTGTTGGGGCACCATATTTCCTCATCGGGAATTAAGCTGGACCCAACAAAAATACAAGTCATTGTGAATTTAATGCAACCTACAACTCGAAAGGATGTAAGAAGTTCCTTGTGTTAACCAGGCTACTATAGGAGATTTATTGAAAATTTCAGGAAAATAGCTCTACCTCTATTCAAGTTACTTGCAAAAGCTGTTGAATTCCAATGGACAAACCATTGTCAAAATGCATTTCAATTATTGAAAGAAACATTATCAGTTGCCCCCATTCTTCAAGGACCAAATTGGTCTTTTCCATTTCATATCTCCACTGATGCATCTGATACAACCATAGGTTCATCACTCGGACAGAAAGAAAACTAGTACAATTATATTATATATTTCATAAGTAAAAACTTAACACCAACAGAATTGAAGTACACAGTTACAGAAAAAGAGATGTTAGTTGTAGTACATGTAGTAAATGAATTCAGGCATTACATAACAGGCTATCAAGTATTGAGTCACACAGACCATTCAACCATCGGATACTTAATGAATAAAGCAATCACAAATGGCAGAATTATAAGATGGCTATTGTTAATGCAGGAATTTAACATTACAATTCAAGATCGACCACGTAAAGACAATCAAGTAGTTGATTTTCTTTCAAGGCTTCATACACCTGGTGATCTGAATCTTGTTTCAGATATTTTCCCACATGAACATCTATTTGCAATAACTGCTAAAACACCATGGTTTGTAGATATAGTAAACTATTTATCTCCTAGAATATTACCATCATACTTCACAAAGAAACATAAAAGAAAAATAATTAGAGAAAGTGCTAGATATAGTTGGATCAATGGTGATCTATTTTATACTAGTTCTGATCTGATAATAAGAAAATATGTTAGAGAAGATGAAATCTTAGAAATTTTGGAAGCATGTCATGATGAGCCATGTGGTAGTCATTTTGCAGATAAGCAAACAAATTACAAAGTGTTGAAACTTGGCTACTACTAGCCAAAAATCTTCAAGGATTCCAAGGACTATGTCAAAAGGTGTGATAGTTGCCAAAGAGTAGGAAGGGCAATAGTCTCAAATGAAATGCCACTTAAGCCACAAGTACTCATAGAGCCCTTTGACAAATGGGCTCTAGACTTTGTGGGACCAATAAACCCACCTTTAAATGGGAAGAGGTACATCTTGGTATGTACTAACTATGTTATTAAGTGGGTTGATGCAAAGGTGGTAGCAAGAGCAACAAAAGACACAGTAGTCACATTCCTCTTCAAGGAAATCTTTGTCAGGTTTGGAGTACCGAGACAGATTGTAACTAACCAAGGCACACAGTTCACTTCCAAAATTATTCATGACCTTATAAAGAAGTACAAGATCAAACATAAAAAATCAACTTCATACCATCCTCAATCGAACGGAAAAGTAGAGTCAACAAACAAAGTCATGGAGAATGTCATGACAAAGATTGTACAAATGAATAGAAAGGATTGGTCAGAGGAATTGAGATATGCACTATGGGCATACAAGATAACATGGAGGAACACAACTGGGTTCAATCCGTATCAGTTAGTGTATGGAAAAGAAGTCATGTTACCCATAGAATTTCAAATACACACGTTTAAACTAGCAACAAATTTCGGAATGGAATTATCTAAAGCACAACAACAACAAGTGATGGAATTGAATCAACTGGATAAAATAAGACATAAAGAAGTGGAGCACACATCTCTTATGCAATAGAAAAGGATAAAATGGCATGATCGATTCGTCAAGGACAAAGCATTCAAAAAAGGAGACTGAGAATTATTGTTTGACTCCAAATTTACAGATTTCAAGGAAAATTTTACAGCTCATTGGTTGGGGCCATATGAGATAGATGAGATCTTTGATAATGGAACTGTAAAAGTAAAACAATTGATGAAGCATCTATTTAATTTGTAGTTAACGGACATAGGCTTAAAGTCTACAATAAGCCTATAAATAAAGAAGAATTTATGAAAATAATTTCAACAGATACTGATCTGGATATAATGGAACAGCGTAGCCATATGCCTTCCATTATTCCAGGAGAAAAAATAAATAATTAAATAAGTTTTCTTGTGAAAACCCAAGAAAATGGCATAGAGAAAACTTGAATTCATAGAGGAAAACCAAGTTGTTTGGCCTATATGAATTCCCTATCTTGTTTTACTCTTACTTCAGTTTGATTTTGCAGAATTAATCATCCAAAAAAATACAAGGCTTGAGGACAAGTATTCACATAAGCAAGGGGGAAGTTTCAAAAAGGAACTTGAACTGAAGCTGAAAGTTTGAGCACACAAATTGCAGAAGGAACTTGAATTGCATGTCAAAAGGGACCTGAAACATCATTGAAAATATTGTGCAGAAGGGACCTGAACAATATCAACTTTCAAAGATCCTAAATCAATGACGGATGTGAAAACATGAATCATAAATAAGTCTATATTGTAATCTATCTTGGAAGAGCCATCAAATACATTATCAACTATCATTTGGCTAGAAGACATCATCAAATACTTTATTGGAGTAAAGTACATTGAGTAAAAAATAAAATTCTCCTGAAATTTCAAATTTAAAAAAAATAAAAATCTCTAGAGATTGTTGAGACTAATTTAGTACTTCATATGCATATTTTACCTACATTTCGCGACTTTCATTATTCTACTCATTATATTCCAATTCCCATTCATTATATTGTTATCCATATCCATTATCCTACCCATTTAATTATTATTCCATATACCATATTTCATTTCATATTCCATATGCCACATCACATTAACCCTAGGCATTTTCTTAAAGCAAATGGATTAGAAATAGAGGACTCAATAGTCAAGCCCTAGATTGACCTACAAAATCACACCAAAGGTTAGTATCATAAAATTTAATTTTAAATATGACCATGTTAGGTTCATTTTAAAATTGAATTAAAAAAACAATGGAAAGCACATATTATGAAATGATATAAGTCATAACAAATCGAAATAATGAATTTCGATGAGACATAATCAAATCACATAATAGAAATGATACGAGGAAGTGTAAAGCCACAATGAGGCAATGAAATGCAAATCATGCAAAAAAATGCAAAAGTATGGTCATATATGGCATTATGATGTGTTTCGGTGGCATATTAATGGATATGAGATGGAGCCATGATGCATTCCAATGGGCACGAGGTCATGCAATCAAACCATAATACATTTCGATGGGCACGAGATGGAGCAATGACATGTTTTAGTGGTATGGCGGTATGGGTATAGGCAACATAAGTAGAACAACAGATATGGTTTACGTAATAAGTAAAGTCGAGAACGTGGAGGTATACACCATGGAGCAAGTACGCAGAGTAAGTAAGAAGGATAGAGCCACGAGAGCATCTCAGTCAGAGGTTGAAGCATGAAGAAATAATAAAAAAAAATTAAAAACAAACATGGAGATACACATTCAAACAAATCCTGTGCACCTCTGCCATTTTCAAATCCATAGACCTCTGTAAAATCATTGTTTCACCAATACCATAGCCATTTGCAGGCTCAGAAAGGAAGTGAATATCGTGCAAGCTATTGGCACGCATTTGAAATATCCTACGAAGAACAAATTGATGAAAAAACAATGCAAGAAGGTCGTGAATAGAACAGAGGAAATAAAAATGAGAAAATCAAGCATGAACTATATCAATGTAGGAATAAAGAGATAAGAAGAGAAAGCAGAGTTGACAGGGAGTTAAGCCAAGAAATCTGGTAGTCGTGTAACAAGAACAAACCACCTAAGTGCAGAAATCTCGTGAAGCAAGGAGGTAAGAGCAAAACCCAGATTTGTCTCATAAATGCAACAGATATTTATGTAAATAAATCTTGGGAAGCTGATGAGAACACGAGTTAACTTCAAGTTATAAATTAATGCCTCTGCCATTGTTCAAACTTGTCACTACCATCGATAGATACATAAGGATCTTTAGTAGAGTTTGAAGACAATAACATTATCAAAAGAGGGGAAATAAGGCCATGACTCACAGAAAATATCGAAATTTGACCAAAAGAACGTAAATCAAATCAGATCTCCCATATTCAGTCACGAAATCACCAAGTTTTGTTTGTTGAAACATAGTGCTGCATAATGAAATTACAGTGAACTATTTGTTGTTTAATTTCACAAACAATGAGTTTAAAAACCAGTTCAGTTGTTGTGTAAATAATTTGTCAAATATGGGGGAAAGAGTCATATACGAAATCAAAAGGCAAGAGGAACTATGGCATAATGTTTTTTTTTTTACTATTTACACAATAGTCTAAATCAAAACAGAATTTCGATTTTGGTTTTGAAAACAAGATTTATTTTCCTATTTTTATATATACAGTGGATATAATTTATGAATGATTTGTATGGGAAGATCATTTTATTCACATGCATAGTAAGGGTTGTTGAAACAAAGCATGAATTTGGATGAATTGGGCAAAACTAGAGATTGTTTTGTGAATCAAGGAGCAAGAAAACCATGATCATGATGTTTTTTGTTTTTTATCTACAAAGAGTAATGTTTTAAAGAACAGTGACTCATTTTTGTAGCAAAAATAGAGATTTAATAGGGTTGATTTCATTGTCTTTAAAGAGTATCAGAGAGGAGGTAAGCCCTATTAGTACAATGCATGAATGAATCAAGAAAGATCTGTATGCATGCATAATTTTTATTTTCAATTTCAAAATGAGAATGATGATAATAGAGGGTAATATAAATTGGTTTATAGAACACATGGCTACAGGAATATAACCAAAATTCCAGATTGAGTAGTGAGAGAAAGAAACAGTAGAGAAACTTTATCAAGTTGGACTTATAGGTTTTCTTCAGAAGTTTAAGGGGCACAGTGAAAGCATAACCAGGGAATTTATAAACAATTATGCCCAAGACCTAACTATCATGGAAGACTTAGCTATTTGATTGACTCCATAATTCATCTCTCAACCATTAGATCTACCATTAATAAGAGAACACTATCATAAGGGTTTACACTTCAAAGAAAAATCACAGACTTTCTTTTTAAAGAAGAACAGGAAAGGAACCTTTGATAGAACCAAAGGCATACATACGGAATGGTTCAATAAGCCTTAGGGAGAATTAGTTTTAATCATTCAAAATTTTTTCACATGTGATAGAGGCCATAATGTGGTGCATCATTATCATGTCACACTGCTCCAACGCATAAAAGGAGAAGTGAAAATTAACCTGCCATGTTTCTTCTCCAAGAATTTGATTAAGATGATAGAGATTGTGAAAAATGAAACTAAACCAAAAGAGGCCCAAATCTATCACCAAGGGCTTATAAAAATTTCTTGTAGAATATCAAGTGAGAGCTAAGGGTATAGTTTGTGTTGGACACCTAATCCTAAATGGGTTAGTGTGGAAGCTAAATAGACTAAGTAGTCCAAGGGACCTTGGGATGTGAATCCCAACGGTCACCATATTGTACTATAAATGTATATCTATTGTTAATAAAATCGCAATGCAAGCTTTATCTTTCCTATCTTTCTTACTCCCCATGTGTGTTTAACACCGACAAATTTGGCAATTCCGCCATTTTTGGAGGGCTCCACCAAAAACTCCGCCAGCTCAACCACTAACCGTTAGATAAACTTTCAGTTGTATTTACTGCATGTGACCGAATCAGTGGTTGGGGGTTAAATGCATTGGATTATGTGCCAAAACGTTTGGATAACTGTTTGTTAACTCCGAACTTGTGCAATGTGACCACATTTCACATTAAACTTTAACCTTGGCATTTTTCCACTGGCGGGTAGGCTTAAGCCTACGGTTCCGGGGCTGGGTCGTATGGCATGGGGGGCTGGCCCCCTTCAGGCCCCGCTCAAACCACGTTCAAACTTCATATAAAGTTTATGCCGCCATTCAAACAAGTCCCAACCATATGGTCTAACAGTAAGGCGTTGGAGTGTTATGACACAGGTCGCGTGTTCAATCCTCCATCCGCCCACAAAATTTTGACCATATGCACCCACATTGTGCTGATGTCACCTGAGCCACGTGGCGGCCTCTGGGCTTGCCACGTGGCAACCTGTGATTGGCTTCCCAAATGGAATATTCCAAAGAATATTCTACAGAATATTCCAAAAAATATTCTACAAAATATTCTTTTTTTAATATTTTTTTTGAACAATATTCAAAAATTAAGGGTTATTGGGTGATTTTGTTTTTGGCATAACTTCTGCATACGGAGACCATTTTTCGAACCGTTTGTAGTACCAGAATCAAGAGGACGCGCTCTATCTGGTCGTTCAGGTTCAAACTAGTTCTGAGCACTTTCATTTTTGACCTTTTTACGACACTTGGTCCTGAGCTCCTGATCACTACTACCAGACTAGACATTTCGTTTGTTGTTGGAATCCTCTCCAGGTTTATGCAAAAGCCTTATGAGGGACATTGGTGTGCTACAAAAAGAGTTCTAAGGTACTTGAAGGGAACTCAAGACTTTGGAATCAAGTATACACAGGTGGATGACTTCAGCTTGATTAGATACTCTGATTCAAACTTCGATGGAGACAAAGAAACTGAGGTATCTACTTCAGGATACGTTATGAGTCTTGGATCAAGAGCTATCTCCTGGATATCACACAAACAATCAGTTCCAGCAGATTCCACAATAGAAGCAGAATACATGGCAACAGCTAAAGCAACAAAAGAAATTGTGTGGTTCAGGAAAATTCTTGAATATTTGCAGGTAAAACAAGTACAATCAACTCCACTCATGATTGACAATACCTCTGCAATAAAGTTGGCCAAGAACCCAAAGTTCCATGATCGAATGAAGCACATAAATACTAAATATCATCTGATTCGACATCATGTCGAGGCCAAAACAATCCATCTCTGTCATTGTTCCACAAATGAGCAAATTGCAGACATCTTCACCAAAGCGCTTGGAAGAGAAAAGCTTGAAAATTCAGAATGATGCTTGGACTCACCAACATCCCTTCAGATTAAGGGGGGGAATGTTGACACCTAATCTTCATGATTGGGAATTTTATGTAAATAAAATAAATTGGGAAGGTGAATAGTCATCGGGAGATGAACTGAACAATCACTCCCTATTGTATATAATAATGGGTTACCTATGGAATGATATATGAATTAGTTTTCTGCCAAACTGGAGTTACTCCTGGCCTGACAGTATCTAATACTTACCTTATGCAGATTGGTTTGCACATCTATGGAGTTGGGAAGTCCCTTTAAAGATCAAATGTTTCACTTGGTTAATCTTTAATAATTGTATTTTAACCTGGGATATTTTGCTGAAGAAAGGCTTCATGGGCCCTGGTGGATACTCCCTTTGTAGGTATGACATAGAGGATTGCCACCATCAATTTTTACTCTTTCCCTTTGCAACTGACATTTTGGTGGAGGTGTCCACTATCTTAGGAATCCATGTTATCAGTGATAGTTCTTCTATACTTGGTTGTATATGTTCATGGGAATGCTAAGTAAAATCCTATAAGGCAACCCCTCTATATGTTTTATGGGGCATTTGGCGCACTTAGAATGAGTATGTTTTCGAAGGCATTCCTCGAGATGTCAAGCTATCTTCTCTCTGGATTGTAGCTCATTTCCATGAATTTGGCCCTTGGGTTCCCAACACCACTCCTGAGACCATTTCGCTTGTTGACTTGGACAACATCTTTGTGATATACCATTTCGATAGGGCCTCCTCTAGTGGGCGTTGTGGATGTGGTGTCTATATCCAAATTGACCCTTCCTTGCTCTTTCGTTTTCATTGGTTTCGAGGCAATGGGCATAACTATAGGGCCGAAATGGTGGCATTATGGGGTCCCTTCATGTAATTTTGTGGCTTAACATTGATATGATCCTGATCGTTGGGGATTCTCTCTTCGTGATCCATTGGATCCATGATCAGAATGCTTTGGAGGTTCCCTCTCTTTGCAGCTAGATGCAGAGGATTCAAGAATTAAAGGCCTTTTTCTATGAGATTTCTTTCGAGCATGTTTAGAGAGAAAAAAAATCAGATAGTGATGCTCTCTCCAAGCGTGCTCTATCTCTTCTCCTTCGACATATGTATTTTGATTAGCTTGTGGATGGTTCAATGAGAAGCCAAGGTTCCTTGGAGATCTAATCATTGGCTCCTTGGCATATTTTTCTTGCATTGGTCTTTTGGTCTCTCATCCCCTTCTATTTGAGATATAGTACATTTGTGTTATTTGTTTTTTGTTGTGCCCCTTTATGTCATTTGTTTTTTCGTTTCTTTAGGTTTTTGTCTATTTTATATCAAACAACACATTTGTTTTATTGTTGGAGAGCAAACAAAAACAATCACTAACAAAAACTAAAATCATGTAAAATATTTTCTTTAATTAATAAATATTTCTTTTTTCTCTACCTCTAAAATAAAATAAAATAATGAATCTAAAAATCTAAAAAGAAATTAACCCTAGATTTCAAATTTTAATATAATTTCATTGATTTTGTTGTAACTATCTAATAAGACATCAACTATATTATACATTAAAATAATTAAAATTTATGAACCCATGTATTATTGAAGCGAAAGGACCCCTCTCTAAAGTAGCTTGGGTGTCGGTTCCCATGGCTCGTCTGAAGTAACAATCAAGTTTTGGGGTCCACTTGTATGTACAATCCCGGAAATTAATAACTTACTGCTTTCATTCTGTTTGAATTTCTCGTAGAACGACTAACTAAACCTACCTCAGCCACATCATGCACATATGAATATGGTGCAGACGTTCATTGTTGTGGTCATTGAAAACGAGTACTCATTTTTCTGCTGAAATTTATAACTGATGTCTGGTTCAGTCAGAATCCCCTTCACATTGAATTCAATTTCAATAATACAGTGGGGTTTGCCTTCAAATTGAATTCCATTGCAATAATTCAGTCAGAGTCGCAATCACATTGATACTGTTCCCGTAAAATATTTTCGTGAGATATCCCATACGCAGTCGAACAGAAAATTAATGAAGCCGATTACCCTTCTCACTCCAATCAGGACTGACGATCTACGCATTAGAGCAGTTCATAATTCCCTGCTCAAGCATGCTTTTTCTAAATTAAAAAATAGTAATGGGCACATTACCTGGGATTGAGAATTGCCTACAGCTAATTACGAGCTGTTATCACTTGCATATTATAAAACATAGCAATTACCACATTCCATGGATTTAGAATTTCCCAGAACTAATTTCGATCTGTTATCACTTGCAAACCATGCATATAGTGGAAGGTGGGTGTTTTTTTGAGTCAATATATGCACTTTTAGAGCGCTCGTCGTATTGCCGAAAGATACTGTACGGTTTTTTGTTTTGGTTAAATTAATGTTGACAGAGACTGTTGTACAATAAAGCCTTCAAGCTCCATTTAAACTCCAACCACAGCTGCGGTCCTTCACCTTTTTGTCCAACCATAGAATAGTGCGGGCAAGGGTGGACTGTCCTGAAATCGCAGAATAGCACAGACGGTGCATCGTTTGTACATTTGTCATGTTTTTTCAACGTGAGATGTTGCTGGATGCTCTTTATGTGGCTTAGCATCTAGCAGAATGGCACTGCAATTGCATATTTGGACGTTTGTCATGCTGCTGTGTGCTCTCTATCTAGCTTACCAACTGGTCTGCCAAATTAGATTTTAAAGGAACACGGTAACATGCACATGTTAATTATATGCGTGTGTCACATATGGCGTTGTCTATTTAGTAGCAAATTTGTGTGTAATTCATAAAATGGGTTTAATTCGGTTGGTTGGTTTGTTGGTTTGTTTGTGTTTGTTTTTGTTTTTTTGTTTTTTTATAAAATTCGATAGTAAGTTGGTTTAAATATTGATTTTGATGGTCGAATTGATGGTGGAAATAGATTTAGCACCATAAAAAAAACTTATAAAACACCTAAAATCTGAAAACTTAAGAAATATAACTAAAATTTCTCAAAAATTTTGATACCTCATTACACTGTATTATGGTTTCTATTTATTTTCTAAACAATCAACTGTCAAGTGTAATATGAGAAACTGATAATACAAATACTATTGTATTTTTCTCTTTTACATTGGAACTGCTCCCTAGAGGTGGAGGAAACTAGTTCCAATGGTTCCGGAGCTCCCAGAAGCTTTGGCACTGTATCGGAACTTTCCCTTTTGGCTGGGAGCTGCAATGAGAGCTTGGGAAAGTTCCGATAGCTTTGACCACTGTTTTTTTTGGAGTTTCAGTTGCAATGGGAGCTTGGGAAAGTGTTTCTTTTTAGTTCCAGCGTTCCCTGGGGTGCCTTTCGTTGAAACTTTCACAGGAAGAAAAACCAAAGACATCCTTAAAACCAATATCCTTAATTGAGAAACTGGAGCAATATCTTGATGGGTTAAGGAACCCTGTGACACCTCAATGTAAGGGGGATATTTGAGATGTCATGCTCATGAGTATTTATGTATATATATCTCAGAGCATTGTGTGCATATTGTATGTGGAAGTCAATGGTTAACCATTATAGTTGCTTAATTTTTTCTCTCTTAAGAATAACTAGAAAAACATAAGTAAAGTTGTTCCTTTGTATTTTTAAGGGAGATTGTTTCAAAGACTTGTCAAGAGAAAGGCTTGTCAAGAACAACAGAGCACTGATAATGACTTATTATATATATAAGGGAGAGACTCAAGGAGAGAGACACCTAGAAAATATATTTATATATAAGAAAGATTATATATTTAATATTTAATATTTTAATATTTTTTTCATATTATTTGATATTATAAAGATATAATTTAAATATATTTAAATTTTTTATTTATTTTTCTTATAAATATTACCCTACCTTTCCTATAATTTTGGAAACTTGTGGCATTCTAACACTCATACTAATGCCCAACTTCCCGTTCACAAACCATGCAACAAGATTTTCAATATTAAGTGTATTATTTTTACTACTAATATATATTATATATGAATGTTATTATTTGAGATACATCAATTCAAATAATATAAAACATTAATATTTTACATTTAACTATAAAAAATATAAAAATAATAATTTTATATTTTAAAATTATATTATATATAATATAAATTATATATAAATTATATTAAGTATGAATTATCTGTGATGGGATGATGCTAATATTATAGTCCCGATAATATGAAATTTCAGAAAATTAGGGGTTTTGGCTTTGCAACTCTCTGACCTAGGGTTTTACTCGCAATTTGTGTACTGTTACCCACTCTGGCAGGGGCAGTGCCCTGTTCACGGATCTAAGACAATGGGGGCTTGCCTTGGCCCAACAGATGAAGAAAGCGGGGGCCAATGGGACCCCTTCTTACAAACAAATAATGATGGACAAAGGTAAAAGTCCTTTGGAAGGAGCGCAGATCACGGGTTCAAACACCACAGGGAGAAATGAGCTCAACAAGGAGACAAAATTGGATGGCAACATGAAGGAAACCTAGTTTCCACACTAGACAAAAGGCATAAAAATTCTGGAAGAAAAAGACAAACCAGATCCCACTCAAGGAGCGGGAAAGAACACCAGAGAAGCGGAGGCTGCTGAAACATCCCCCTTGAAAGGCTTAGACCCAGAAGAACTGGCTGCAGAAAACAAACAACAAAGAGACCAGGGGAGATGTAAACCAAAAACTACAGAAAGCCTGAGGGTTATCATCACTGACCCCGAACTGAAAGCCTATATGGATCGCATGGCTATTCATGCAGTGATATGCAAGTTCATGGGCTTTTGGCCCATAGAAAAAGCCTTATCCCAATGGATCAAGCAAGCTTGGAAGCTGAAAGGAGATGTTACACTCCACTTGGGGGCCAAAGGATTTTTTACAGTGGTCTTTGCGAACCTGGAAGACAGAGACTGCATCTTTGATGGAGGCCCTTACTTCTATGCCTCGACAAGCCTCTACATGAGCCCTGGAAACAAAATTTCGCACCAGAATAGGAAACATTCAAGCATGTTCCTATTTGGATCCGCCTTTTTTGCCTCCCTATCGACTACTGGAGACCGGAGTGCCTTGGAGAAAATTGGCAATAAACTAGGCACCTTCATTCAAACATCGGAAGCAACCCTCAAAAAAAGGTACACATCCTGCACTAGAATCTGTGTTGAAATAGACATTTCAGGTGCTCTCCATGAAGGTCTATGGTTCAAATACAGAGATGAAGTCTTCTTTCAAGCCATAGACTACGGACAAATATCTCTTAGATGCAAAAAATGCCATGAACATGGCCACCTGACCTGAGAATGTCCCATGCAAAAGCCTGTAGAGAAGGCTAAGGATCCCCCAAGAAAAAATCAGGATCGTTTTGTCTGACCCACACGCAGACACCAAACTAATAGAAGAAATCAACTGAAGACATGAAACATCAACAAAAGGTCTATGAACGCCTTTGAGGTGCTTGGAGAGGAAACTGGAGAAGAGGAGGATACTCAAACACCGACATTGAGGTAGGACATCCCGGAAAAGAACGATCAGAACAACCAAATTCCAACTCCAATCTCGATTGATGATTTTCTTCGAGAACTAGGATTGAGGAAAGATGCAGAAGGAGATGAGGGAATGACACTAAGTGAAGTGGGCACAGAGGATCAGGACCTAAATGACACTCTAGAACAAGAAGGAATGGACCTTAACACCATAGTTGAGCAACAGAAACAAAAAGGGGTGGAGCACATTCTAGAGGAAGAGATTGACAGAGTCAACTTCCTCTTTCTGTCAAGGCAGGCTGCAGCCCTAAGAGGGTAGAAAAGGTGTCTGGGGGCAACAAAAGGACTGGGCATCAAGGCATAGAACCTACATCAAACTTATTCTAATGCAAAACACAAAAAGAAACGGGGTAGAAGAACAAACAATAAGGCGCTACATGAACTCGATCAAATGCTCATCAACTCGGGCAAGATGAAGGTCCTTGAGGCTTTCCCTCTCTCCTCATAATTATATTTTAACGATGAAGATAGTCTCATGGAATGAAAAAGGGCTGAACATCCAAACAAAACAAATATTATTGAAAAAGAAAGTCACACAGGAAAATCTGAACATTGTTTTCCCGCAAGAAACCAAATGCTCTAGGCTAAAGTTGGAAGGGATAGGTAGAAGACTAGGAAAGAGAATGGAGCACTTGGAAGTAGAGGGCAATGGTCCGAAAGGGGGCTTAGCCATCTTTTGGAACCCCCACTCCCTACTCCTCCTTAACGTTGAGGCCTCTAGATCCTACATTTCCATTGAAATGCAGATCCTGGGAGAAGCGATCACTTACTTATTCACTAATGCCTATAGCCCCAAAAGGTTGGAAGATAAACTATAGCTATTGGACAACCTATCCAAGATGCAACAAAGGCACTCTCATGCTAAGCCCATCTATGGAGGAGATTTCAACATGATTACCTCTCTGGGCGAAAAGAAGGGTGGAATTCGAACCTTAAACAGAGATGCAAAGGCCTTCATTTATTTCATAAGAATGGCTAACCTAGTGGACATCCAACCAAAAAATGGCATTTTCACTAGGAATAATAAGAGAGGAGGAGACAGGCTTATAGCATCCAGGCTTGATTGGTTCTAATATCGGATACCATTTTGCCTTGAAGGAATCATAGTGGAATCTAAGATTATTCTATCTGGAGGATTGGATCATTGGCCCATCTCTTTACAGGCAACTATTCTTGGTACCCCAAAAAAAAGACCCTTTTGCTTTGAAAAATTCTGGCTCAGTCATCCAACTTTCACCACCAACATCCAACTCTGGTGGAACGAGCATTTGGACATTAGAGGAACCAAAATGTTTCGTCTCCAAGCTAGATTGAGGCACATAAGGGCAAAGCTACGAATTTGGAACCAAGAGGTCTTTGGCAACATCTTTGAGGACAAGCAAGCCTGGGAGGATCAGATGACTCTAATACATAACAACTGGATTAAGGGGGACATATCTCAGAACTCAATTAACACAGAGTGTGAACTCCTTCAAAAGTGGAACGAGAGATGCAATCAGGAAGAGACTTTATGGAGACAGAAATCCTGTATTCAATGGCTGAATGAAGGGGAGAAAAACACCAAATTTTTTCATCGCTCAACCATGGATTATAGAGGCACTAATAAAATAACCATTCTTAAGGATGAATAGGGGACCTCCTTTCAATCTCATCAGGAGATTGCCTCTATACTCAGGAACCACTTCAGTCTTATTGCCACAAAACCAAATATCAACAAACAAGAGGAAATAAATACAGTCATTACCTGTATTCCCAAGCTAATCACAGAGGAACAGAATAGGTCCTTAGAACGCCCAGTCACCCTCTTGAAGCTGGAAGAGGCAGTCAAAGATATGGCCAATGGCAAAGCCTCGGGACCAGATGGATTCACCATTGACTTCTTCAAAGCTTGCTGGGACATAGTGAAGCAGAGAACATTTGGGCAGTGGTCAAGGACTCTAGAAGATCCTCCTCCATACTCAAATCCATAAACTCCACTTTTATTGCCCTCATCTCCAAGGAAGAGGCTACCTGCACACCTTCTAAATTTCAACCTACAGCCTTTTGCAATGTGTTGTACAAGATCATCTCCAAAGTCATGGCTAATAGGTGAAAGCCTATTCCCCCTTTAATCATCTTAGAAGAGTAGTCAAGATATGTGGAAGGCAGGAAAATCATGGACAATGTTTTATTGGCACAGAAAATGATCCACACCCTTCAGTCTCAGAAAAATGCTGGAATGATCATTCAACTGGACCTCTCAAAAGCATATGATAAGGTTAGTTGGAATTATCTTGAAGCAATTTTGAAAGCTTTTGGGTTTGTCCAACGTTGGATCAGATGGATTTTGGCCATGGTAAAATCTTCCATCGTCTTTATTCTGGTCAATGGAGCCCCTTCGGACTTTTTCTTCCCCTCCAAAGGCATTCGTCAAGGGGATCCCATCTCCCCTTTTCTTTTTGTTATCTTAATGGAAGGACTAAGTCGCATCATTAAATCGGCGAAGGATAGGAATATCATCAAAGGTCTGTAGCCCCTGATTCACTCTCCTACAACCACCTATCAACAATTCATGGATGATACTATGCTGCATGGCACCCCTACTGTCAAGGAAGCCCAAGGTTTCAAAGCCATTTTGAACCTGTTCAGCCAAGATACTGGTATGGATCTTAACTTGGATAAATCCTCTGTTTTTTTCTTCCATACGCACTTGGCAGTCCAAAAGAACCTCACTAATATCCTTGGTTTCAAAGAGCGTAGCCTCCCTTCTAAATATCTTGGCATTCCTCTCACTAGCAAGCCTTGGCAAAAACTCCACTAGGAGCATTTTCTCTCCAAGCTAGAGGACAGGGGAAATTACTGGACCAACAGAGCTTTGAATTTTGCAAGAAGACTTGTAATGACTAAGGCGGTTCTGCAAGCCATTCCTCTCTACATGCCTTTTATCCTCCCAGCTCCAAAAATGGTTATACATAAAATTAGGAATATTCAAAGAGCCTTTCTTTGGTCGGGCAAAGCAGATAAACATAAATGGGCACTTGTAGCCTGGACTAAATTATGCAAACCCAAAATCATGGGGGGCTTAGAGCTGCAAGACCCGGACACTATAAACAAAGCTTATGGAGCCAAACTTTGGTGTCGTTGGATCAAAGAACTGCATACACCTTGGGAAAAATTATGGAAGGCCAAATAAGCCAAAACGTGGAGATCTGAGGACCTGATCAAAATGACAGATGCCCCTGAAGGTTGCCTTATTTGGAATCTCGCCAGAGCTAACAACCACCTCATTCAGAAGCACTGCTTTTGGGAAATTCGAAATGGCAACAATGCTTTATTTTGGGAGGATGCATGGAAACAACTACCTAAACTAGAAAACCACAATTGTCTTGCCCTACAGATATGGTTTCAGACAACGGGAAAGAAAAATGTCCATCAATATTGGTTTGGTATCAATGAGAACCAGCACTGGAGGAGATGGAACCTAGAGCCTCTACCCCCGGAGGAAGACATGATAAACCTCCTCAGCACCTTAAACTCTGATTTGAATAAGAGAATGATCTAGTCCACTCAGGAGGAGGACCAACTCAGGTGGGGAAAACTCGACGGAGGAACTTTCAACCTCAAGGAGGCCAAAATCTATCTTGATCACTAGAACCTCGAAGACAAAGTAGCTTGGTACCCAAATGTCAAGAACAATGCTCTCTGGCCAAAGATAAAATCTTTTCTTTGGCTTCTCATGCATCGCAAAATCCTTACCTGGGAGAATTTAGTTAAAAGAGGTTTTATTGGACCTTCTAGATGCCCCATCTATGAAAAGGATGAGGAAACGATGAACCATCTCCTTAATGAGTGTAACTGGACCAATAATCTATGGGAATGGATGAAAGGAATATTCAAACAAACTGATAGACACAAAGATTCTATTCAAGACTCCATTGCAAATTAATGCAAAAAATATTCCAATTGTAATACGGTTAATGCCCTTTGGAGGCTTTGCCCTGGTTTTATAGTTTGGAACACTTGGAAAGAGAGGAACAGATGAATTTTTCAAAAAGAAGCCAAGCATTTTGAAACCATCAAATCAGTCATCATGCACAGCTTAAAAGAGACTGCCCTTATCATTTGTAAAGTGAAACAGGACAAGACGCTCACTCACAATGATTCTCGCATCCTGCTATTGTTTGGCATGAATGGTCTAATAAGTCACAAGGCTCAAGCTAACCACCTTTAACCTGCTCCCATTCCTTCGGCCTGGCTACCCCCCACCCGGGGATTATGCAAATTAAATTTCGACGCGGCCTCTAGGGGCAACCCTGGCCCTACAGGGCTTGGAGGCATCATCTGTAATGACAAAGGTGAAATCCTCCACATTTACTACAGAGCGCTTGGGGAGGCCACCAACAATGAAGCAGAATTCGCAGCCCTAGAACAGGGGCTGCAAATCCTCATCCGACTGGGTAAAGGCTTTGTTATACTGGAAGGAGATTCCCTCTTGGCCATGACTATGGTGAAGAGATTACAAAATGTAACTTGGCCAAAGAAAGTTACAAAGCACTGGAGATTAGCCATGGTTACAGTGCTCATTGCGAAACATCTCTCCTCCCTCAGCAACATTGTTCCACAAGTAGTTAGGCGGAAAGCAAATGACTTAGCGGATTTCCTTGCCAACCAAACAATCGATCATCTAATGGAGATCACTGACACTTGTTGTCAAGACGTCACAAAAAACAAGCTTTGGGATCAATGCACTCTCATCTTGAGGCAAGATCTTACAGGAGCATCAAGAGTGGAAGAAGGGCTGCAGGATATGGCTCATAGTAACCTATGTGAATTAACAACATTCTTAATGCCAAACGAAGGTACAACGCGTGACAGGCCCATGGAGTACCTAGGGAAGGGTGGGAAATCATCCACAAGGACAACATCTATCGAACGGGGAGGAGAATCAAGAAAAGGTATAATCAGCATTATCAACAAGAAGCAGGTGAGGACACCTGGCTTTCAACCAATAGCCTCAAGCGCGGTAGAGTTATGGCTCTGGATCGACATCATGAGCAGGAGCTAGGAAACCAAAATGGGAGTTATTATGGCAGGAACAACATATCTCCCAAGGCGAATTGGGAGATCTCAAGCCAAACCATTTCACCCTCAACTATATCTAAGGCATCCAACCAGATGATTACGACACTACATTCTCCTCGCTCGTTTCTTAACAATCTCAGTGTTGTTAGGATTTTCATTGTCTCCTCCACCTGCAATAACATTATGGCTCATGAGGGTAGTTAGAATGCTTCTACTAACCGGGACCTGAAGAAAGCCTGTGAGGCTTATGAGACCGGGACCACTCAAAAATAAAAACGCAAAATCGAAGAGCTCAAAGCTACAATTACAGAGGCGAAAGAACTGATGAACGTTTAGGCTCTAGAGATGGAAATGGATTGGATATCGGATCGAGGCACAGCGACTACCAGAGCCACCCAATTCGTTCTAACCCTAGGAGATATGTGGCAAATGAAGACCATGCTGGCCAAAGCGCTCAACATGCAGGTTGAAGATATCAAGAAAGCTCACCAAGCCATCTCCCTTGTTTCTACAGAGAATTCGGCAAAGCTAGATGCCATGGAGTTCAATTTCAGTGCCCTGACTCAGGAAGTCAGAATCCTGTCGCAAAAGCTCGGAGTCCTCATCAATCTCCTTAGGCTGTCCATCCGCCAGGGAACAAATGTTGTTGTGGAAGTCCCAACAGAGGAAATTGACACCGGCAAGGTTAAGCGCTCCACTCCTCAATGGATTCAGTAGCCCGAGTTCGAGACTGCAATAGTTGGCCCAAGTGCAACCAGTAAGGACTATGTGATTTTGAAGTTGTAATGGCTTCTCGCTTTCTTGTTTCTCTCTTGTTTTGTATCTCTCTGTCACTATTTTGGAGGTCCACCAGGCCCTCTTTCTTTTTGTGACTACTGTCAAGCAACCCTTGGTGGTTGATTTTTTTGGTTTGGATCCCTTGTTAGGCAGCCCTGCATGGTTAGTCTTGGTTTCCATCAACGCAGGTTCAGTGGCTTACAGTCTTTTTGAACATACGTGATGAATTTGCTTTGTCTGTTCATACGGACCTTTTGTATCCTATGTAATTTTATGATATAATATATAATTGCTCATTTACACAAAACAAAAAATAAGTATATTTTTTTTTAATTAATAAGAATTTAAAAAAATATTAAAAATAATAATTATAATTTTATTTTAATATTATTATTAAAAAAATTAATATATAAATTAAGTATATATATATTTTTAAATAATAAGAATAAAATGATAATGATGATTAACATCCAATAAGATTAATATGGTCTATAGAAACTTATAGGTCACTATAGTTTTATTGACTTAACAAGTCCAGAAGGTTGGTAGTGTGGAAAATGTTTTGAAAAAAAGAAGGGATGTGAGTAAGGGCCTAGCAATCCCAGACAAAATGATTTTAATCTTATGATCTTTTTAGTATCCCAAAAGATTTTGTGCCAAGGTATTTTGGGAATATACAAATGTCTTCACCTTTAAGCTCACAAGAATTAGTTTAAATTTTTGCAATGTTCATTCTCACTAGTCAAGACAAAAAATGTAATTTTCTTTAGCGAGAGTAAAGTATTATTTTATATTGTTTTTTAATTAAAATAAAAAAATTAATAAATCTCATCTTTTATCTTTATTTAAAATCTCTATGGTTAATTTAATAATTATTAATAATTAAATTAAAATTATACCAGTTTAATTTCAAAATAATATAAATATAAATAATAAAATATATTTTGTTTTAATTTAAAATTCTTAAATTATTTTGTTGGGAAATATATACATAAAAAAATCAATCAGATCATTTTATCACAAATATATCCGTAGTAAAACATAGGGTAAATATATGACTATTAAAAGAAACTAGCCATTTAATTAAGATGGTTATTCTTCTAGTTCTTTTGTTAATTAACTTTTAATTATGTTGGTCTTTTTAATTAATATTAAAATCAATCACATTTTTAACTTTTCAATGACTTGGGGATTATTTTCTGCTTTCAAATGTTTTGAAGATATTTTTATTTTTCAATTCGCTCCATGGCTTAAAGCGCCAAACATATTGAGAAGTCTGGATAGTTTCAGTTCGCTCCATGGCTTAAAGCGCCAAACATATTGAGAAGTCTGGATAGTTGCAGTCGATTACAAAGTTAATGAAAGCAACCAGCCTTCTGGTAAAACATGGGTGAGAAATCTCGATAGATACAGTCCATCAGAAAATTAATGAGAGCAAACAAACTTTTAGCTCCAATCACGAATGCCAAATACACTTATTGATCAACTCAGAATTTTGCCAAGTACGCATTTTTTCGGACTAAAACAAACCAATTAGCAAATCCCCTAGATATAATTTCCAACAACGGATCATAATCTGCTATCATTTGCAAACTATGCACATAACACAAACAAAAAACCACTTTTGAAGGTCCGTGAATTTCAGTGAGTCAACAATCACCTTTTACTCCCCACGTCCCATCGCTGAAATAAACTCTTCGCTCTGGTCCTTTGCTCAGAGTTAATGTCGAAAGAGACTGACGTCGAACAGATCCTCCAAACTCCATTATTTCTGGAAACAACAGCAACCGTCCTACGCTTTGGTTTCTAACCATTGAATAATCTGAGCAAGGGTGGACGGTTCTGAAATTGCAGAATGGACGGCCAGGAAATAACATTATGGCGCATACACTATATCGTCTGTAATATGTCATGTTTTTCCAAAATGCATTGTTCTGAGTGTATGGATTAAAACATAGCACCAGGCCAGCAAGGGTTCAGAAGATAATGCTTCATTTTGTCATAATCGTGACAGTTTTTTCGGATGGTATCGAATAGCTTTCGAATATTTTCTGGCAAATCCTTCGAAATGAAAAATTGCTAGTACCGCCTCGGTACTAGCAATAATCAAGGTAAATCTTTTTAGTTGAATTTGTTTATTAAGATTGATTGAATGTATTATGGCTTATGTAAGAATATTTTGAGAACGTGTCATTGCTTATATAAGAATATTTTATTTTTGATAAAACTATCCATATTTTGAAAATCCTCGCTCTTAATGATATTCTTATAGAGATCAACGTGCATTGACCCTTTATAGTAACAAAACAAAATTGCATTCAGACATATTTTTTTTCACCTTTCTAATCACAAATATTACATATATAGTTGGATTGAGAGTGAACTAATTCCAAATATAAATATGGGGTTGTGATATTTTCTCAACCAAATCTCAAACTAACTTTAAACTTATGTAAACTTATCATGCAAACATTATGTTTAAGTCTCTCTTTTAATGGTTAGATATCAAAATTAACATCATGAACATCAATTTAAAAATGACATATTACAGTTCACATGTCACATTTGTAGGACTAGTCTTTCTAGACACTTATCCCTACTCTGAAGTCTTCCTCACAATGCTTCACAACGCTCTTTTCACAACCACAACCTTTGAGGCTCCCATTCAACTCATTTAAGACATAGTTGTCTCTAACTATCTTTGTTGAACTTTGTATAATTGACACTTCTCGATCTCCCGAAGGACAATCTCAGTACTAGACTATATCAAGCAGTCAATTATGCAACTCACTTTTCTACACACATGGATCTTGAAGTCCGAATCACCACATGACCGATCAACCATATAATAGGCTCACAAAATGAAATTAGTGATAAGTTCTCCTAGCCCCGAAAAAGATAGAAAACCATTAATTTAATTATATTCCTCTATTCATTAATTGGTTTTTCATTATAAAATTCTACACACTAAAACAAAATTAGAAATGCATAAAATTGAATGCTCTACTAGCTACGCTTATGAAAGCACAATGCGCAGAGGATCAAATGTGCCAACTCATTGGCTAAAAGAGATCTTACAGCGATAAACATCGCCAACAACGGTTTGGGCACATTGGTCATTAACTAGTTGATCCATGCAATCATCCACTTGGGTTGTTGAAAGAAAAACAATACTTAACTTCAACAACACCACCTCGCTTCTTCAATACTTCAATGGGCATGAAAAACAAAATGTCGGTACAACTCCAGCTTGGAGATGGGGATCGAGGACTTACCAACACTGAGGGCTATGTTAGATATCAGGGGCCAACTCCAACAACTCTTATGACTAGATCTCATCTTTGGTGAAGGAATTGTGTAGGGAAAAGAATATTAAGATTGATTTCATTAATTTAGCACTTTGACTACATTGAGTCCGACAGGCCATTAGCTTCTTATGCAGTACTATAAGCTCCACTTTCCTCTACAACCCTCTTTGACCTTGAGCATTATGTTCTGTAAAAACATGAGCTAGAACCTTCAACTGGCCCGTTTTAAATGCATCGACACATGTTTTGATACTCGCATGGTAGAGTTCAATTTATAATTTTCGAGCAAATCAGTCTTGTGAATGCCATAAGCCAAGGGAGTGGTTGTGGTCTCGTGCATCAAGTATAGGGATTGAGCTCTATAATGGAAGCGACATGCAAAAATTCTCTTCTTTGGAGATATGTGAAATGAATGATAGAATATTAATCTTGACGCCTGTTCCTGTGATGGCTAGTCAGTGACAGTCTCTAGGAATTAAGAGTGGGCAGGAGTTGGTATATGTAGGTGAACAATAAATTACTGTCAGTAGGTTCACTATTGAATTTATTGCTCAATGAGTTATAAATTGTAATATCTAGAAATGCAATGATCAAGCTCATTCTATGAGTGTTCATGCTCTTTTGGAAAGTCTTCAAGCTCACTTTCTGATTTTAAACATGGTATTAGAGCCACATTTGAGAAAGCTCTAGAGGGGTGATTAAACCAAAAAGATGAAGTGGTGATTAAACTAGAGAGATTGTTAAACCTGAGCAATGGCATGGAGGAGTTGTCTGCCCTATGCTTGGAGGACGTCGAGTCAGAAGATTTAACCTGTTGTTGAGCTCTACGTATAGGAAACACAAGAACAAAGCATCCATTGATTGGTCCCCAGTAGTCAATGTTGCAAATAAACATACACAGTGAATTCAGTGTGAGCAAGCATGGTGGAGTCCATGAAGGGCAACGACAAGCTGGAGTGTGAGGATATGGAGTAAGAAAATGGTGTAGACTTCAGCCTCTTGGAGGCCTTGAAGAAATCAGAGGGCACAATCGAATTCATGGATGCACAAGCCTTGAAGAAAAAGGTGTTTTCCTTCAAGCGTCGCCTCCATGACAACTTGGAGGCCCACGACAAGTTTGCTGACTCAGAGCTCAAGCTCCATGAGGAGTTGTTGCATATGAAGGCCCTGGTGGAGAAAAACACCCTAGAGCTCCTTTTCCAAAACCTTGCCTGACTCAACGAGGGTGACCCTAACGAGTCAGTTGCAGTCTACAACACCCTTGCCACGATAAAAAATATGATTGAGATTCGCCCAACATTGTTAAAGTTCGTCTCTGAGAAGGAAAAGCTCTTGCGGTGGCTCTTGACTAGAATCAAGCCCCAGGAGTTTGACATCAACAAGCAGCATGCCATGGAGATCATCGACATCTTACTACAGAGAAGCATCACGAACTAGCAACGCCTTGGGCATATGAATAGAGTCGAAATTATGCTCCAGATTGTTGCTCTTTACAAGTCTTATAACCCCTTGGAGCCGGAGTTATCCCCTACAATATCCTAGGCTGAGGAGGAAATTGAAAATGGTAACCTCGAACCACTTTCACTTTAGTATCTAGCCCTACTAAACCAGAGAGGAATCTCTCTAAGGATTTGTCAATGAATAACTCAAGGAAATAGGTTTTAGGCTAGATATAAAAGTCTTGTTTGAGTATCTCAGAATTTAGGGTTTTTTAATTTTCTCGACTAGGGATTAGAACACCTAATTAGGTCAAGGCCTCAAGTTTACACTAACATGTATAAAGAGGAGATAGATATTAGTGTGTTATGCTGAACTCAAGTTTTTTGTCAATGTAGTATAGGTCTAAGATTTTAGGAGAACATAATGAGCATCTACAAGCATGAATTCATTAGTCATAGAAGTAAAGAAACACAAGCATGATTTTCCACATAAACAGAGCTTAAATCTAAGAATGTTGTCTATATGACTGTAAGGAAAACCACAAGAAGAATATAGAGCATGAAAAGAGAGATGATTTCATTAATTAGAAACTGATTTAAAAAAAAAAAAAACAACACCATAGACTCACTAAACAAGTATTCCTGAAATATAGCTGCAACTACTCCTTGATTAGCTGTAAGAAAACATAAAGTACAATCCTCTCCACAA
Source organism: Pinus taeda (assembly GCA_000404065.3). Lineage (NCBI taxonomy): Eukaryota > Viridiplantae > Streptophyta > Pinopsida > Pinales > Pinaceae > Pinus > Pinus taeda. The sequence goes on along the minus strand of APFE030061114.1, from coordinate 142,757 downwards.
AAGTCCAACCCCTCTCTCTGAATGAGAAGTGATACATGTAGACTTAGTCAAACAACTTCCCTACCTTCAAGAGTCAAATTCCTAAGTGGTGGAACTGTTTCCAAGATTCTCTCAACTAATAGGTGAGAGTGAGAAGGTCAAATACAAACTCTTCTCTTAGACTTTGTTTCGATTTTTTCTTCCTTTATGAGGTCTAATTAATCATAAAAACAACCTATCATATCTATTTATTCATGATTACATCATCTAAACTTGAACTATTGCAATTACATCGTGAGTTTTGACTTTTACCATGTCAAACTAAGAAACTAGGAAATTACACAGTGAAATTTAAAGAAAAAAATAGAAACTTGTAGAAGCATAGCGCCAACTTTGAGTGTACTATTAGGTACCTTCCTAAATTCCAAATTGAGATCTGAGAGAACAGTCAACTATCCTTTCCTGTCTATTTTCCAGAAAATGTTGAATTTTTGAAAATGACCCATGGGAAGGCCTTAAAAAACACATTCTCCTAAGGTGTCTCCAAAAGCGCATTGCCTGTCCAAAAGAGTGGCAAAATGATGATTTTTTCAACCCTTTTTCTTCTTTTTCTCAAAATATGAGCTCTGTATGAGAAATCTGATGAAATGTGTTTCGAAATGAGGTCATCAAATTTCTAAAAATGTAATCCACTTGTGATTTGAAGCCCTGAAGAAAAAGCGCATCACCTCCCAATTTCTGAATTTGGCACCAAAATTCTCAAAAACCAAAAATGCTCATAAAACCTTCAAAATTGGTCATGAAGTGAAAAATGAGGTGTGGCATGCCCTCATGGATTCTTCAGCAAGCATCTCCAAGTTATATCTCTCATTTTTTTCCTTTAGGGTTTCCTTTAGCTTGTCTTTCAAGTGCTTCAGCTTGATGTTGCAAATCATATTTTTGGTCTGATAGTGATGGGCCATGTGTCTCAATAGTTGATTATCCATGTTGGCTTTGCTAATAAGATTTTATAAGTGGTCATTGACATTACTTAGCCAATACTCTCTATCCTCATTGATCTCCAAGGAAATTATGTCCTCCATGTCGAGGTCTTCATCTAGCAGATTATGTCATTTCTCCTCCTTCAATGCCTTTTTGAGTCCCTTGGTCCTTGGCCTCTTTTTGCTGACTTGTTTTTTAGGTTCCTCATGTTCACCAGGCTCCAACATTGCTTTACCTTTGCCTCCTTGCTGCAACACCTTGGATTGCTCTTTCTCCATGATGAGTTGTTTAGCCTTAAGCTGACTGTTTTCTTACTCAAGGAAGGAGATGATGAACCTTGCTCTTGCCACATTTTCCATGACCTCTTTGATTTGAGAATATTTCTATTTGATAATTTGTTGCATGTTTGAAGGTTCTTTTGCCGCTTCCAAGTCCACCAATTCAAAATCATGTTAAATTAGGTCTTCATTGAGTACATGTGATCCTTGTTTTGTTGATGTAGAAGGAGTGGCCCTTTTCTCAACTTGAGAAGTAAACACACGACTTTTTCCTCTTTGATACATTTTGGTCACCTCAGGTTTAGGTGCCTTGGGAACCTCCACTAACTTGCTTGATGATCCTCCCTCTACCTGCTGTGTTGATATGTCTTGATGATGAACTGAGAAAGTAGTTTCATGCCACTAAAAAGATGTTTCTATGAATGAATCCCATGTCACACTCCTTTCTGCTAGGTGATGGAGAGCTACAATATTTATTAATCTATGATGAAAAAGACTAGGATGATGTTATTTTCCTTTCACTTGTACCTTCTCAGACATTTTAATAAGGGTTCTACATAGATAATTACACATGTTGAGAGGTTTTAGAGCTGTGAAATGCATTAGAAGCCTAATGTGGTATGCATACAATCTGGAAAATATTCCCTCACAAGTGAAAAACTCCATTACAACCTTCATCAATGGCGCATACTTTTCCAACATGTAGCTAAATGGGGTGATGTGTGTATAGGCCTCTCTATATGGTGATTTCAAGAAAGATCTGTAATGTTCAAGGTCTAAGCTCATTCCTTTGAACCGACACTCTCCATGATCAGGTATCCTTGTGGCAATAGAAATGGCAGCTAATGAAAATGTAAATTCAACCCTTGCTATGATGGCCCTTTCCCCTTTCAGATTGGTGGCAATCCAATCAGTTAGCTGTTCATGGAAACCCACTTCACCCGCTCTTTTACAAAACCCTAGACAACTGACATCTTCAAAGCACTACTTGATGAATGGTGATGAGTTGATTTCATTACAATTGGTAGGCTCATATCTCAGGATTTTACCTCCTTTATGATGTTTTCTCCTTTTCGATGGTGAAGAATCTCCCTCCATTATGATAGAAACCCTATATAATAGGAAAATGGAAAAACAATGAGGAATGAGTGAAATAATGAAATGAGGGGTTAGGGAAGGGAAATTATGGTAGGGTAATTTTGGGAAGTGGATAGGGGCTACAAGAAACTTAAGAAGTTTGAATGGAGTGACATGAGAGAAAGGGATGATTAGGAGAAATTGAAAAAAATCCTGCTAGGAAATTTTCCCAAAATGATAGGTATGAGTTAGGGCTTGTGTAAAGGTGAGGTAATCTAAGGATAGATGAGTTAATTAGTGAATTATAGGGTGATTTATACATGTGCAGAGGTATGAGGTGAAAAATTTACAAGTTTTCAATGTCACAACAAACAAAACCCATTAGTTACACCAGTCTTGCAGCAAGAAATTTCACACAAACCCTAGATGATGAAAACTAACATTTGCATTTACTTTGCCAACGGAAAAATGTAAGCAAGATTGTGGTACTTGTGAATAATAGTAGAATAATAAAAAGTAGGAATGCAAGCTGAAATTTGAAATTTGGGTGAGTTTGGGTGATTTTTGGGCTACTTTGTCACAACCGCAATGCAGTTAGCACAAGCGCAGTGCTGTTCATGGAAGCATAGCGCAAGCTCTAGAAGTGCAACTTAATTAGTAGAAGCACAATGCAGTTAGCAGAAGTGCAACACCAAGAGAGTTTTTCCAAATTTAGCTAGAAAACCCATGTTTTTTCACCAAAGGAGAGGAGAGGTCGATGAAAAAATGAGGTCATGATGTAAATAAAACAAGTTTGGGGCTTTTTGAGCTTTTATAAGAAAAATATGATCTTCTTTTGAATTAAAATGGGCCCCACATACCTTTTCAAAACATGACTTTCACCTTTAGAACTTGGCCACCTTGGAGAGTTGAAACCTGAGCTTCTCTTTATCTTTTTGAATAGTGAGACTTCTTCTTTTGGAATCTTTATATTGTAACCATGAAGAACTTATGGAAATTCATGAAAACTTATGCAAACATATTCTTATCACAACTCATCTAATGCCAGATTTACGCATGGAATGAGGACAGACCTTGAAAACCCTAATGACCTAATGAATACATCAGACTGAGTGAAATGGTAATGATAATGACTTATATGATGAAAACATTCTCTTTATTATGATTCACTCATTTGATTTAAGTAAGCAATCGACATGTGAGGATTTTTAAGAGAATAGAGACATTCCTAGACAAACTAGCCAGTGACCAACTTTTACTCTGAAAACCTAGGGACATGATAAAATTTGACCTTGAGACCCATAACATACTTGGTAAAAGCATATTTAATTACTCGTGATAGGTAGACAAGACTGACACTAACAATGGGGATGAAGAGGAAATGGTGGAGAATTTGTTCTATTTCTTGTGTAGTCTTGTGATGCTTGTGGAAAACAAAGAGAGGTTCGTTAAGGCAAAGGGCATGGAGTTGATGATAATTATAATGAAACATAAGAGGTCAGCCTATGGTTCAGTTATGAGGGCCCTAGAATTCGTCTTGTGGCCTTGTGGCTGCTAAGATCTAACAAAGATCTCCTTGTTGGCAGTACAAGAAATCCAGTGGATTGATTTGGGCATCGTTGCAATATTTAAAAGGAGTGATTGTTGTGGTGTAGTGCATAAATGTAGAGTTGTGTTGAAAGTGGAACCTTTTGTTTGCTGAGTAGAGAGCATGAATTGGCATACTAGAATGTCGAGCTTGTGCGGAGATTGAGTGGAGATGCCTAAGGAGATCGAGCCATGGAAGTAGGTCACTTTTCTTAACTGATTGTTGTAGTTGAATTTGCTACAAGAAGAATCTGTCTCTTGTGTGAGGTCGAAAGGAAATTTAAGGCTGGAGTGAAGTGTAGTTGAAGCAAGAAGTTGTGTGTGGAATCAATTTTGTTGAGCCATGTAAAGGAGGCATTGAGCCTGAAGTTGTGTTTAAGCCTAGAGCATGTGAAAGAAGTTGAGTGTGTAGCGCAGTGTCGTGAAGTGTTGTTCAAATCTCAAGTAAGATGTTGTGAGGTGTGGTGAGACTCACTGCCAGAGCCTGTGCAGCTGTGTGCAATCTAGTCTTGTCTAGAAGAGGGCATAAGGGTGAGACTAGAAGCATATTAGACTAGAGCCAAATCTATAAGCTTGATGGTGTGTAGAGTTGTAGGCTCTATGGTTTGAAGTGCTAGAGGATGACTCTATGGTTGTGAACGGAAAGTGGATTCTACCCTATTTTTGACGTTCTTGGAGAGCATTGTTTAAGACTATTGGGTTGTGTTATATTCTTTCCACGGGTAGCCCCCCTCTATGGGGTTTAGGGAAATGCCCCATGGAAATTTTTTTTTGACCCTATATTAGGTTGGGCGAACCTACCAATGGTTTTGTGAATGGTTTTCGCACATGATTTTGGATGCGATGGTTTTTAGTCCATGGCTTTGGATGAGATAGTTTTGGATGCGATGGTTTTCGGTCCATGCTATTGGACACTTTGGCATGTATAAATATGTATTGTAACATTGAAAGGAACATAATGAAAAATCAAGCTCGTAGTCACAGTTTTGGGATCCAGGGGAAAATTTCTGTGTATATGTGTTTTATGTCTTATGCTCTCACATTGTTTATTTTCTGTGTTTTAAGAATTTGTATGCAAGTAATTTCTATACAGGGTTAAAACCTACATTTGGTATCAGAGCAGTTTTGGCTTCAAGGGGATGCCTTTGTTGCTGAGAGGTTTCACTCAGGCCTGTGGTAGACATTGTTCAGTGGGAGATCTATGGGATCGATTCTAGTGGTGAAAGAAGATGGCGAGCAGTTGAAAGATAGAGATCAAGAAATTTAATGGTGACAGTTTTGAGTTGTGGAAACTCAAGATGGAGGATCTTTTGGTGGATAAATATCAATGGATCTTGGTAGAACCGGGTACTAAACCAATGGGAGTGTCTGATGAAGAATGGAAGAAGTTGGATCAGAAGGCAAAGAGCACAATATGATTGTGTGTGTCAAATTCAATATTGTTGAATGTATCAGGGGAAGCTATGGCTAAGGATTTGTGGGAAAATTTAGGGACTTTCTACCAATCTAAGTCTCTCGTGAATAAACTGTTCCTATGGAAAAAGCTGCATAACATGAGGATGAAAAATTGAGACTTGGTGACAGAGCATCTGAACGCATTTAATACTATGGTAAGTCGGTTATTATCTGTTGATATTAAAATTTCAGATGAAGATAAGTGCATCAGTTTTTTGTGTTCTCTACCAGATTCATGGGATAGTCTAGTTATTGCAATATGTAGTAATGAAATTGCCTTGCAGTTTGATGAAATAGTCTGATCCTTGCTGACAGAGGAGATGAGACGGAAAAATATGGAGAGCTCGAATGGTGATGCCTTGTCTATAAGAGGATGGTCCCAGAACAAAAATAAAAATAAGTCATCGAGTGGGAGATCTAAATCTAGAGGGAGATCTAAATCTCCAGAAAAACTTGTAAAGGTGGTGTGCTGGAAATGTGGAAAGGAAGGGAACTACAAAAGGGTTTGTAAATCTAAAGCTCCTAATAAAGGAAAGGGATTTGATAATGCTCCTTCTGTAGAAGCAAAAACCACCTCAGATGAAGGTGGGGATGTGTACTTGGCTTCTTCAAGTACACATGTAGATCATGAGGCATGGTTGATTGACTTAGGTGCATCGTTTCACTTCAATCCCCATAGAGAGTGGTTTTGTGAGTATGAAAAATATGATGGTGGTGATTTCTTCTTGGGGGATGGCAGGAAGGCTAGATGTCGTGGAAAAGTAAAGTTGAATTTGGAAGGTGGAAGGGTTAGAACACTTCCGAGTGTTCTGCATATTCCCGCATTGGCCAGAAATCTTATTTCCGTAGGCAAGTGGCATAATGCAGGTGTAAAAACAATGTTCAAGAAGGATACCTGCATGATGGTCACTAGTATTTATGCGGGGAGTTTAGATTGGAACTCTGTACAAGTTTCAAGGTAGCACTGTTGTTGATGGGTGCAACAGTTCTATGGTTCCTGAAAGTGGAGCAGAAAATCTAGTGGTCTCTGGAGAGAAGACCATGTTGTGGCATCAAAGGCTTGGACATATTGGAGAGAAGGGCCTTCGAATGCTTCATGGTAAAGGTATGGTAGTGTTGTGGCGACAACCACTTTCAAGTGTTTTTGTTGTTCCCTCCAGGGAACAATTGTTATTCCCTAAAAAGAACAACACCTTGTTGGAGTGTTTTGGCTGTTCCCTCCAGGGAACAACTATTGTTCCCTAAAAGGAACAGTTGTTGTTCCCTCCAGGGAACAACTGTTTTTCCCTCCAGGGAACAACACTTTAGAGTGTGATGTGGCCACAACCAACCCCCTTTTAAAACCTGCTCTCGAGGCAAATTTGAATGGGCCCCTTGAGAAGTTTGATATTTCATCTCTCCGAATGATAACCGTAGTTGTCGGATGGAATTATGTACTCAAAGCTGAAGGACTCAATGGTTTATTAATTATGGTTGCAATCTTTTTTTAATCATCAATTCCCAAAAAATCATCATGCCCTTTTGAGATTTAGAGCCGGAAGGACTCATATAACCCCCAGTTGCAGAGTCTGTTTATTTATGAAAGTTTTTATGAAGGTAAGGTTTGTTTTAGGCTTTTCTATTGTATCCCTCATAATCATAACTAATGTTAATTATTTCTACAGGTGAGGACCAAGAGAAGAAAAGCGAGGTTGAAGAGCTGATGCATAAGCATCAAGAATGGTTGCGGGGAAAAGATGCAAGTGAGACGTAGCCGAAACATAGGAATTTATGACAAGTAATAGGGAAGGCATACATAATGGGGAGCTACACAATAGACTACAGTGCTTTCTTGTTGCTTATCCTCCCTCCAACCCTTCCACTCTTGTAATAGAGCTTTCAATTGCAATTGCTAACTTGCAAATGATCTTACATCCTGAAATACGTGTCCAAGAAAAGGAGGTACAGGCTCACATGTTTGTTTCATATGTACAATGTTCTATGGATCCTAGAAAAATGCCTTCATTTGTTGGATTTGTGTTAGTTTGATAAGGCTCGATGGACGGAAACAACCGAACAACACTCTACCTCGAAATTTGTCGAAGAAATGTATGAACACATTGAAGAAACTCTGAATGAGTATGAATTCAGTGTTGATCGCTGGCCTGAATTCTTGGTTGATTGGAAAAGTGCAATCACAATCATAAAGGTAAATACACATGGGCAACATATAGATAAACTCTAAAGAATTCTTCGAGATGCAAAGGGATCGTAAGGTGGTAATGAAATTTGAGAAAGCAACGCAACCTTTAAATGATCATAGCATGAGCAGTACACCTAATCTACATGATACCTCTACCAGCTGGATTTTGTTGCCATGTGTTGTCATTTTGGGACAGAATGGGGTAGGACGTCCTAAAATTCTGAGAAGACAGGAAGCAAAACAAATGTTGGTATAAGATTTCTTATGTCACTCTGAGGACTCTCGATGACACCTCTGCACCACTGATGTTTATATTGCAAAGACATACTTCGCAAGAAAGGGATATGGAACCGCTGCAGTGAATAACAGAGGCATACACTATGTTAAGTGGAAGCACTCCAGATAATGCCTATTCATCAAGCTGTTGTTTCCTCCAAATATGCCTTAAATCATGCCAGATGTTTGATGATGAGCGTAGTGTCTTCATTTTCCTATAGGAAATAATAGGGAATAATGTTTAGTCGATATAGGTGTGAAGAGATGGCGTAAATTCATTCTTCTTTCCATCGGCATCCATTCATTTCCTCCAGGAAATAAAACGCTCTAGAAAATATGGCCTCGACGTGTCAGCAGTTTCATTGACCGTTCTATGTTTGTATATTTTAATTTGTATATTGAAAAGAACAGGGTGGAAAGTCATGGAAGACCGAGGGTCAGTTGTCTTGCTGCATAAGTATTACCTCTGGATATGGATAAAGGACTTTTTTTGGTAGAAGAGGGGTAGATTTTATTATGCTAATAAAGAATACTATTTCATTCAAGAAGAAACCCTTTTCAGATTCATTTTCCTTTTTCTTTTATGTTTGGAATTAGGGTGTGGTGACTGGCATGAGGATATATATGTTTAGTTTTTGTGCATAGTGATAACAGACAACTTATGACTAGTCTTAGTTATTTGAATATAACTTGTTATCATGGTTAACTCATGAGTGGCCTCCAATTCTAAGCCATATTAAACATCAGTTGGAATTTTTATTTGTAGGAACACAAATGTGTATTCTTGTATGAATACTTATATTGCAATCAAGCTTAAATACAGTCTTGTTCATCAGTGAATTCAGTAATTGATTCATTTGGACTTGGAATCTATATGTGATGTTTAATCTCTTTTATTACACTCCTGTAGGATAGATTAGAATAGTTAGAACCAACATAAGTAGGTAGAAACAGTGTAGATAGGACTTGATACATATAGGTCAGCTATTTCTTTTATTGATTTAATTGAAGTCTTCCTCCAAGAAGCAATCTTTCAACACCTATAACATTTTATGGGATCTTTTAAAACCCGTTGGAACTAGCCACTCCAAATGAAAGTGCATCTAATTGGGGTCTACGATCGGGTTGGTTCCCTTTGTTGGTACATTGAACATTCGTCGTGTCAAAAAATTGGTGCTAGAAGGAGGGCCTGAACCACCATCCACAGCTTTCAGGATTTCATCTATAAATGTCACGCATGGATTCAAAAAGATTAATGTATGGATTGTAAAGGTCGAAAAGACCCTTCCACCCATTTGGAAGAGCCTCATTTTGAAGAAACAGATGTCACTCTAAGTCCCAGGTTTGGGTTACCTAAGGAAGAGAGACTGTGGGAGTATCCTGTCACTCAAGAACAACCAGTTAGAGCACTTACTCATGACTATGCTCATTCCCTCTCTCAGCTCCCCATCTTTCATTCCTTACCTCTGATCACTAAAAGAAAGCCAAGGATCTTTCCCATAAACGAAGAGACATTTGTAACCCTTTCTCTTAAAGATATTGTGCTAGAGTCCTTGCAAAGTATCGACACTCCCTAGGAAGAAATTCCTAAGGATCCCCTCTCTAAAGGTATTCCCGAGCCCAATTTTGGAAATCCTAACAAAGAACGCCCAAAGGAGACCCTCAACCAAAACTTCACAAATCATAATATGGCTAACGTTCCTCCTCCGGGTGGGAATCAATCCCCACCCCCTTCGGGAGGACTCCCTCCCTGGCTTGCCCAGGATGTCGTAGCGGTACCTGGGTAGCATCACGACTTACCCAAGAACGTAGAAAGAGTATTGCCTAAATTCAACCCTGAGTCGGGAGACACTGCTGATAACTATATTCACTCTTTCTTCTTAGCTGTGTGCATCTTGGGGGTAGCCGATGAAGATGTGGTATGTCACTTGTTCCATTTTACTCTGATTGGTATGGCTTCCACATGGTACTTTAACTTCAGGATAAGATCGATCACCTCATGGGGTGCCTTTCAGAAGGCCTTCTTAGACAAGTTTAGCGATGACAAAACACCTGCAGCCTTAGTTTTAGAACTATCCCATTTAAAAATGGAAACCAAAGAAAAGGTCATGGTTTTTAACATCTGGTTCAACACTTTGTTCAATAGAATCCTGGCTAATGCTAGACCTACTGATGAGGTGCTCATGGAATTCTACATCACTGTTCTCCTTGTCCCTACTGCGATGTGGGTCAAAAGGAGTAATGCACAAACCATGTAGGGTGCCATTGATGAAGCAGTAAAAGTTGAGATTGATATGATTAGTCTCACATCATGTCATCATATGACCGAAGGAAGGAAAGCATCTCAGTCATCCAAGAAGAATAATGGGAGTGATAACAAAGTGGTTGAGATCAAAGAAAAGGACACCATATATGTGGAAGGATTTCGTCGGATCATTAAGAAATTGACGAACATAGTCATCGATATGAAAAGGAATTCTAGAGAGAGTACAAATGGGAATGGAAGAGATTATAACAACAAAAAATCCTTCAAACCATTCTATCATAAGAAGACAAAAGGTGGTCATGGTCAACTTGCATTGCCCGCTCCCCCCAATGAAGGGATTTTAAATATGGAAGAGCAGGCTCTTATCAGATCGCTTCTTACCGAAAAAGAACCTATAGTAGAGCTGGAGCCAGAATAGGAAGTGTTACATAGCAATTTGTCACCATCCCTGCTACCCCTCTCCCGCATCTTGGAGGACTCATTCTGGGACCTATGAGAAGTGACATGACCTGCAAACACTTGCATTGCATTCCCCTGAACATGAGCTTCATTTGCCCTGAAGACATCTCCTGCTAAAAACCCCTAAAAATAGCTCTTTTTCCATTGGCACGGTCCCCTAGTTCAGCCCTCGCGCCAATGGGGTAAATCCTCCAAAGAGGGCGCACCAGTTGGTGCTCTGTCATACAGTTTCACCAGTGCCAACCATAATCAGTGGTGTTTTTTAACAAACAAACGGCGAAAGTTTCGTCATAACAAATTCCTGGACTGCATCTATCTTGAGTTGGGTAGTTTGGCTACGGGTTCCATAGAGAGAAGTGGTTTTCCACCTCTCATGGAAGCTTCCTTGATGATATGGCCAATCCCATGATTATTGTGGATGATCCCAACTCCCCTTCCTCCATCTATAAAATCTTGTCCATTTTCCTTGGCAAGCTAGTCCAAAGATTGAGAATTGTCAAGTTTCCAAAAGCTTCATGCTAGAAGAGCCTTCTTAATTCCCATAAGGCCAAATCCAAGCAAGGAGATTGTTGTTTCAATAACCAAAGAGAGAGAGGCTTGTCCCTATCCCCAACAAGCTTTGCAATAAATGTGCTCCTGACTACCCAGCCAAAGGAGAATCTAGCGTCAGAACTTTGGTTGTATTCTTCTTTGATTATTATTAATGAACAACTATTGGTTATGGTTCCACTCTTGTTGTTATTTATGATGATGATGAGTTATATCCTTTCTGACTGATATATAGTTGCATATGCTAGATTTTATGCTTGTGTTTGTGTCGTTTCTTGTATGTGCAGGTGTCCATTCACAGAGATTGTGGGGATTGTGATTTGCCGAAGCAAAGGAACGGGAGCACCACCTCTTCTACAAGCACTAGCGTTGGAATCCAGGTAGGCCTTCATCACTAGTTTATTAATTTGCAATTAGGAACTTGCGCTATAGCATTTGATGATTGTTTCTAGACCCGGTCTGGGCTAGTAGGGATCGCCTATGTCTGGAGAGGGGATTTACCTCCTCAACAATTTGGCGACTTTGTTGGGGAGATTGTCTTTCTTTTTTGGTTGTTTCTTGATTTTTACCTGCTTGGTCAGCCTTTTGGGTTGAGTTCTTTTGCTGCTTCTTGCTTCTTGGTTTACCGGTTATCGTTGGCCTGGCTTTAGATTCATTATTTTTTATTTTTGCATAGCAAACTTGATTGGCGTGATTTTTTAGCATAACAGTCATGCCAATTGGTGCTAGTTGTCAATATACAACCCGCGCCAATCCTTAAAAGGCACTAGTTGCAGCCTGACAGTCGCGTCAGGCTTGGGAACTTTTAAAGTTTGCTTGTTTTAAGCCTTCTAAGCTTGGTCTTTGTTTTTGGATACATTTTCTCGACTGCTTGAGTGTGTTGGATTCTTGTTGGACTGGTTTTAACCTTTACCCTTTGGTTGTTTTCCATTTTCTATCAATTTCACGTTTTGGCCCTAGGGCATCTAGTGGCTTTGCGTGTTGAGCCTTCCTTAGGAGCTTTTGATCTTTTATTAGTCCAGTCGACTTTTTGATTGCTCCCTTGCACTCGTTTAGTAGTTGTTAATCGTTTCATTGCATTGTTTGAGTGACCTACCTCTTTTTCACTTGAACTCCGCTTTGTTTCACTTTGGGCCTAGATTACATGGCTCATTTGTGTCTTTGGGACTTTTCTCAGTTTTGAAGGACTGCTTTGTCATTTAGGGATCTGATTGTGCTTGCATTGAGTGAAATTTGTTTGTATTTACTCTTTTATTATCATTTCTCAAAGTTTGTTTAGTGCATCTTGCCATCAACAAAAAAAGAAATCTCTTTTTCTTTTCATTACTTAATGTGAATTAGAACTTTTCGTTGTTATTAGTGATTAGTGACCTTGAAGAAAAGTTTGTTAATTTCGATTAGCTACATTAGAGATATTGTTGGTTGTTTTAGGAACATTTTGTTTGTGTGAAACCTCTCAACTCTCTCGTAGCTAGCATTCGTCGAATGAAATGATATATTGCAGCATATAGTTTGCATTTAGGAAATTTTGAGACATTACATACGGTAAGGCCTGAAAGCTAAAACATAATTCAAGATCAACTTTGAAATGAACTGAATGAATCTAACAATGCATTGGAACATAACACACACTGTTTAGAGGTCTAGGCTAGAGACGTGCTCCGGCGTCGTTAAACCTAGTCACTTTTGTTTCCACTCAAGGTTGGGTGATTCCTCCTTCTGTGACTCTATAGTGGTCTAGTACAGAATTGTGCTCCCACGTACCGTCGAGTATATGGGGAGACCCCACTAGGTTATCATCCTTTATCCATAGGAAGATGTGTCTGCCACCTTACGACCCGTAACACACCGAAAACAACATTTTGGAAGATTGACTGCCATATGGAAATTCCTTGGTTTTCATACACTTGCGAAGGTGTATATGCAGTTTTACGGATTGTCTGGTAAACCTTTTGCCTATTCTCGAGAGTAGTCACTTTTGATACTTTTCCGACTCCCCAAAAGAAAAGGCTCATCTGAGCATTTGTCACTTCGGGCTCATTAAAACATTCGAAGGCGACTAGAGTCATCTTTTTGTCCTTTTCTCGCTGGTTACTTTTGGCCCTCCATCTTTAAGGACTGCATTCTTACTGTCTGCTCTTGTCACGAGTGCCAAATCTACCAACGGAAGATGCGTGCACCTCCCGCTCCACTGCACCTCATTGTTACCATCGGCCTTTTTGAAAAATGGGCCATTGATTATATGACCTGTAACCCTCGCTCGGCTGTGGGGCATGTGTATGTCATCGTAGCCATTGATTACTTCACAAAATGGGCCGAGGTGATGCCCACATTGTCTGAAGACGGTCACACAACGGTGCAATTTTTATTTAATCATGTTATCTCATGGTTCGAAGTCCCTAAGGCCATCATCAGTGATCACGGTAAGCATTTCCGTAATCATATGATGACTGAGCTTACAACCCAGTTGGGCTTACAACATGATAGCTCGACTCCATACTATCCTCAGGCCAATGGCCAAGTAGAAGCCACTAAGAAGGTTCTAGTTACAATGCTTCAACGAACCATTGGCATGCACAAGTCCAACTAGCACTTGATGTTGTTCTCTGCCTTATGGGCCTACCGAACCTCTGTGGAGGATTCCACCGGTTTCACTGATTTCCAGTTGGTTTATGGACTGGAGGCTACCCGAACCTCTGTGAAGGATGCCACCGGTTTCACTGATTTCCAATTGGTTTATGGACTGGAGGCTACCCTTCCCATCGAGTGTGAGATCCCTTCTTTAAAATTAGCCATTTAATTACTCCCCGACACTACTTCGGCAGAGGAATTCCTTCTTTACCTGGAGCGGCTAGACAAAAATCGCCGACTAGCCTCTCTAGCTACCAAAGCACATAAGAAGAGAGTGAAAACTCACTTCGATCACACTGTACATCCTCGTTCTTTTGTTGAGGGAGATTTAGTCCTACTCTACGATCAATCCAATGATAAGCCGGGGGCAGGCAAATTCGAACCCATGTGGCACGAGCCTTATATTGTAAAGAGAGTTTTGCAAAAAGGGGCCTATGAGCTGATTGACTATGAAGGGAATCCTCTGGATAAGCCCCAGAATGGGCTTTACTTGAAAACGTATTATGCATGAATTCCAGGCACTCTATTTTTTACATACGTGTGCTTTAGCAAGGTGTGTTGTGTGTGCACGTTTTCATGTTTTCATGTTTTCGGTTTGGTGTGTCGGCGTGATTGCTGCTTATTGTGTCCTTTTGCTTCTTGTACAGATGTCTAGTTCACCTTATATTGGTTTCACTGATGGTGCCTCCCGTAGTACACGCAACCTGTCTTCTGTAGCATGGGTGATCTACGATCCTCATGGTGAGCTAGTAGACCTTCAAGGGGTTTGTCTAGGTTTTACCACGAACAATGTTGCTGAGTATAGTGTTGTTATTGAGTTACTGGCCGAGGTGATCAATCTCGGTATTTGAACATTGTTTGTGAACCTGGATTCTCAGCTTGTCATCCACCAGCTCAATGGGCGATATTCTGTCAGAGACCATCGAATTCTAAGGTTATATCTACGTGTTAAGTTGTTAGAAAGGGATTTTGATTTCATCACATATCAACATATTCCAAGACGATCTAATACGTTAACTGATGCATTAGCTAATTATGTATTAGACAGACATTTGCATAACATGTAATTAAAACAACAAAGAAGCATAAAAACACAATAAACCATAAGCATATGTATATATATATCTATGTCGAAATGTTTACATAGCGTGCATCACATAGATCAAAAAATAATACATGTTCGTTTTTATACATCTGGAGACGACATGTCTCTCAAAAAATATGCATGAGAAATAAACCCTAGGTGTCTAATCCCTGTGGTACTCATGACAACATGTCACTGCACACACTAGGCATCTCAGGAGATGGTGGATGTGACTAGGCACTCCCTTTGTATGTCTCTAGTACGCTAGTGGGACATCCGCCAGCCGGGCATAATCTGGGATCCCCCAGGCAATCCCTTCAAGGTTTTGGATCAATTCCCCTCCCTCAGCACCCTCTTCCTGAGGGTCAGCTGCAGGTTGGTTTCTCCGCGAAATAGGAGACATGTCAGCTGGTCTCTCTGGGCCAACATCTACATACGCATATGACTGTTGTTAGAACGAGCATGTATTAACAAAAAAATCATAAAACATAAAATCAAAAAGAGGTCATACCTAGCTCTTCATCCCACTCATCTCCCTCTAGCAGTGGGATATCTAGATCACCAGTAAAGTCAGTCCCTGCATATGGCCAATCTTTGACCACAATCAGCTGATGACGGAGCCACCCAAAAAACTCTGGCCTCCAGGACATATGTTGGTCTCCTCCCCCTCTGGGCATCAATGCTGCCCAACGAGCCATTCTCAGCTCTCGTTGTATTGGATTAGCTACGATGGCCCCTTGGCCCTGAAAGATTGGTAATGATTCTAGAATGAACATTACTAGGATAGAACCGTAGCCAAACTATTTCAGTTTGCCTCGCTTACACTTTGTAAGTTGTCTCTTCATATTTGCAGTCAATGTTGTGGCCCAATAAAAAATAGTGGGATTCAGACACTCTATGGCCAATATGAGTTGGTTCTTTGTTGCCTCGTGGGATGCCTGTGCCCCCACAACCCGCATGATAGTAAATAGCACCACTTTGAGTGTTAGATCTCGGATGGTGGCAATATCTACCTTTGCACTCCCGGATCTGAATTGTGCCCCTAAGCACACTCGTTCCATCACCTCGCCCGTATTCTCTCCAGATGGTCTCCTCCCTGTCAATATGGGAACCGGACCTCTGCGTGACAATCCCGTGATGAAGTAGATGTCAGAAACATCTAGTTCCAACACTTGGTCTCACAATCGAAACACTTGCTCATTTTCGTCCCAAAGATTGATCAAGTACTATAAGAGCTCAGGTTGAGCTCGTAAGTAAGGCGTCAGGAAGAATTTTTTCAGCCCACAATTCCTGAGGGAATTCATGCAAACTTTGTCTTCCATGACCAATTCGTCCACTCTATCGTGCTCCCTCTCTTTCCATTCAACCAGCATTTAGCTCAGTTGCCTGCATCCACATGGTAAAAAAAATCTTGATTAGATCTTTGGTAAGCTTGGAAATGCATTTAAATCATTTAAAAATCCGAATTTTAAAGGAAAAAATCATTTCAGCCATTGGCGCGGGCCTTTGGCGTGTAGAAACTCATTGGCACGGGTTCGTGCCCGATACCTGCGCCAATAGGCGCATCCTTAATTTTTCAAAGTCCTTCCATAGAGATCGAATGAGGATAAGAAAACCATTAAAAAATGTATTAAAATGGAGTTCTAGGAAGCGCCTCTTACCTGGAACTGACGAAGTTCTAAATGGTCGCACAGATCTGTTACAGTCGCCGCCCGAAGTTTGCACACCAAATGGACCACTGCTACTCTTCAATGAGGTAAAAAGTAAAAAGTAATTTTGTTTTTACCATTTTGACATATTTATAGCTTTTTCAACTCAAAATAGGTTTTAAAAGTTATTTTTTATGAATATTTTAATATATTTTTTGTCGAAAATGGGTTTAACACTTGCTTTTTGTGCAGCGACAGGTTTTTATGCAACTTAGACGATGAAACGAGTTGTATTTTATACTTTTTTAGACTCGGTAAATACATGAATAAGTCATTCTGGAGTCATCTTTCGACTCTTTTCTAACTCTCTAAACATGAAAATATTGCTGAGTTATTCCTCTTGACTCGCTAAACATAAATGAGAGGTGGTCGTCTTTAAACTCTTTTCTGACCGTGTAAAGACAAAAAGATCATCGGGCCCCTGTCATTTCAGGCTCATTAACAGTTACGAAATGATGTGATTTCGGTTGCTTTTTTACTTTTTTAGGTCAAAGTTTCTAATCATGAAAAGTACTCCTCGATCATAATGGTCGGGCGGTTCTTTCGAGCATTGTTTTATACTTTTTCGGGCTCAAGAGACACAACTTTACGAAAAAGGACACCCCTAGTGTTTACTATTCTGTTGTCTTTTCAAACTCTCTAAACATGAAAAGACGTCGAGTTCTTCCTTTGTCAAACTTGTTAAAACTTCATGACATTGGATTCCGTCAAAATTACGCTTTACAAGCATATGCTATCCTTGTCAAGCTTGTTAATAAAAATAACTAGGGTACTCACCAGAAATGGTGGGGAAAATAGAACCAGAATCATTGTCGTGTCGGCAATATGTCACTCTTGAACATGGCACTTGCCTGCATTCGTGTCTGGGTGGGGACATCTCATCTCATTTTTCACTTGCTTCCATGGGTTTGGGTGATCATGTTTGACCTCTCAGCTACTCTTTGTCTTGTCACCATGACCTCAGATCGATTGATGTCAAATACTGCCAAGTCCACTGTCGTGCCGCCGATATGTTCAAGAGAAATTGACCTCTGTGAATAATCAACCTCCCTTTGATAACTCATATAATCCTGATTCACAAAAAAATTATCTTCCTCTATCTCGTGTCGATGATGTGGGAAACACTTTGGCCCACCTTCGATCAAGGTCACTTCTTGTCGAATTCAGCTCATTATCTAGGAAGTTGATCTAGAGACTCCCTTCAGGTGCCTTGGAGCCTGCATGCCTCAATGGTAGGTTCTTCGCGTTAGATGCGAGGTTTCCATCATTGGCCTCCGATCGAATTATTCTATGGGTGTTCGACGCCGGCTCACTGATTCGCACGCCGTAGATTGTACCTATAGTACCTTGAGGGCCATTGTCATTATTGGTGGTACCTCTCATGTCTGTTAACAGTTTTCATCATTGGCTGGTAATCAGACGATGTTCCTGCATGTTCGACTTCGACTCCTATATTCACATGCTTGAACTTGTACTTTGTTCGAATCGAGATGGAGCGCAAGACCCTGGATTTTGTCTGTTGGGATCCAGGCTGCATTTTGTGGATTATTATGATTATTACATGACTAGTTCACTAGATGGCTGACCATGCCTGAGTCTATTTATCGATCCTCACTAGATGATTGCGTCCATACCTTGGATCTAGATTCTTGTGTACTCTACTATGGATGGATGTGCCCATAGAACATATATAATATATTTGAGATATCCGTTGTACTTCTCCACACAGGTTTTCCGGCAGCAGTGTTTTCAGTTGGACATGTTCTCGTAAAGCATTTCACCCCTCTCTCTCTCTCGGGCCTCATGCTTTAGGGGGCATCTGTTACACAAAAATTTATCACCGTCCCTGCTACCCCTCTCCCACATCTTGGAGGACTCATTCCAGGACCTATGAGAAGTGACATGACCTCCAATCACTTGCTTTACATTCCCCTGAAAATGAGCTTCATTTTCCCTGAAGACATCTCTTGCTAAAAACCCCTAAAAATAGCTCTTTTTCCATTGGTGCGGTTCCATAGTGCAGCCCTTACGCCAATGGGGTAAATACTCCAAAGCGGGCGCGCCAGTTGGCACTTTGTCATAGAGTCGTACCTGCACCAACCATAATCAGTGGTGTTTTTTAACAAACAAACGGTGGAAGTTTCGTTCTAACAAATTCCTGGACTGCATCTATCTTGAGTTGGGTGGTTTGGCTACGGATTTCTAGATTTCCATAAAGAGGAAGTGGTTTTCTACCTCTCATGGAAGCTTCCTTGATGATATGGCCAATCCCATGATTATTGTGGATGATCCCAACTCCCCTTCCTCCATCTATAAAACCTTGTCCATTTTCCTTGGCAAGCTAGTTCCAGAGATTGAGAATTGTCAAGTTTCCAAAAGCTTCATGCTGCAAGAGCCTTCTTAATTCCCATAAGGCCAAATCCAAGCAAGGAGATTGTTGTTTCAATAACCAAAGTGAGAGAGGCTTGTACCTATCCCCAACAAGATTTGCAAGACATGTGCTGTTGACTACCTAGCCAAAGGAGAATCTAGCGTCAGAACTTTAGGTGTATTCTTCTTTGATTATTATTAATGAATGACTATTGGTTATGGTTCCACTCTTATTTTTATTTGTGATGATGATGAGTTATATCCTTTCTGACTAATATATAGTTGCATATGCTAGATTTTATGCTTGTGTTTGTGTCGTTTCTTGTATGTGCAGGTGTCCATTCACGGAGATCGTGGGGATTGTGATCTGCCGGAGCAAAGGAACGGGAGCACCACCTCTTCTACAAGCACTAGCGTTAGAATCCAGGTATGCCTTCATCTCTGGTCTGTTAATTTGCAATTAGGAACTTGCGCTATAGTGTTTGATGATTGTTGCTAGACCCGGTCTGGGCTAGTAGGGATCGCCTCTGTCCATAGAGGGGATTTACCTCCTCAACAGGAAGATGAGGAAGCTTATGAAGTAGAAGAGCCCAG
Source organism: Pinus taeda (assembly GCA_000404065.3). Taxonomy (NCBI): domain Eukaryota; kingdom Viridiplantae; phylum Streptophyta; class Pinopsida; order Pinales; family Pinaceae; genus Pinus; species Pinus taeda. Next base: position 123,280 of record APFE030061114.1, on the reverse strand, counting down.
GGGCGAGGCATCTCAAGTCAATGTACTATGGGATTTCTATGCAAATGGGAAAAATGATGATGAAGAAGATAGTATAGAAGAAATTCACAATAATGAAACCCACACACAAAGTAAAGGGCCACTTGCAGATGTGGTGAAGCGTGTGTGGAGCACTTGAAATGTATGCTTTTGACAAGCAATCTAGTGGTTTTTCAATAATAATTCTAACCTTTTCTGCATTATGAGTTCAAAGAAGATAAAGGGTTTTGATAAAATGTGCGAAAATAGACAAAGGAAGCTCAAGTGCTAATAATTGATGTTTTCTATGCAGGAAGACGTGGAAACAAGGGATTGTCGATCAAAAGCAAGAAGCAAAGGGAAAATAACTGTTGTCCCTTCAGCAGGGAACCGGATGCAGACAAGATCAAGCAAAATTAGAGCCGAATAGCCTAGGGAAAGAATGCAGGATACCGAGTCGGAGAATGCAAGAAGGAAAAGAGAAGAATTGAATGATTAGCGAATGGATCGCTGCTTTAACTTATCTTTTGATTATCTAGATACCTCCGTCATTTCTGTTATATAAAGGCACTATGCCATTGAGTAGGGGGGACGACTGTTTTTATAATTCTAAGTTTCAGAACAAACTGTGATCATTGAGTCTCACTGAGACCTGACTTTGTTAGACTTTTGTTAATGCGATTAATATAGAAGACTTGGTGTTCATCTTTCCTTTACATCTAGAGTAACTTAAGGCAGTGTACCATTGGTAGCTAAGGGCCCGGCTCTGAAGGACACTTGCTTTTGTATTATTATACGATGATTTGTGTGTGGTTTGTTTATTCCTGTTATTTAAGTAATCTGATACATCTTTTATGTGATATACTATGCTCCATTATAATTGATATCTGAATGATTTCTTTATCTCATGTCTCTGCACTGTACAATTGGATCTATTCGAATTGCATCTTTCGGCTATCTCTGTAGAAAAATGTTGGTATGAAGGTTATTGTTATTAGATCCATGTGAAATAGTATTTGTGAGACTTGAAAGCAATATTAATTCGTTCAGAAACGTAGTCATATCATTCATTATTCTCAGATTGTTATAGTAGTATAGAACATGTACATACGGATGAGGATTGTTGTGCCATTTTATTACTGCTGTTCCATTTGATTATTGCTGTTCCATTTTATTACTGTTGTTCCATTTGATTACGGTTGTTCCATTTTACTGATGTTCCATTTATTGCTGTTCCATTTCTAGACTGCTGTTCCATTTTACTTTCCACCGTTTTATTTACCTGCCTTTGTTGTTTTTGGTGTGAGAGAAGGCCTAAGGCTGTAGCGAGCGTCAGCAAGACGCTGCTTAGCTCCCAGACCTATAAGTCCATGCTCTAATTTCCTTTCTTCATCAGTTTCTAAAAGGGATGGGTTATTGCTTCCGTACCCTTGACTGATCAACTGCCTTGTGTGATTCTATCTTTTGGGTTAGTTTAGTTACAACTTCGCATCTGTCTCCTTTCAAATCATTAGAACACTGTACTACTGAGCATTAATCGGCCAAATAGCCTCGGATTGAGTTACTCCTTGCAATAACAAAACGTTCCCGGATTGACTTATTAATGTGGGATAATTAGAGGTATGAGAGACCCTAGTTACAGCTCTACATTTTGGCGCCGTTGCTAGGGAGGAGTAATAGCCATTTGCCCTTTACAGAGTAGTGCGCAAATCTGCTAGGGGGGAGTTGGATTTTAAAAACGGAAGGTAAGAACCTGCGTGCGGAGCATGTAAAAGCCCTGCTCCACCGTCCGCTCTCTTAGCAGAATTGCTTGTTGATAAGATTTAGTAGTTTTTAGAGTGCATGACTAAGCAAAAAAAGCTAGAAAATAATATCAAACCCCCAGCCAAACCTGAAAAAGCCAAAGGGCTGGTGACCCTTGGCCGAACAACCTTTATAGACGAAATCTACAAGAAAACTGAATCTCAGCCGTAAGTAGGCCCCAGAAAGATTAATTCTAAGCAGCCTACTAGTTCCCTTCAGGCTACAACATCACCATCTGGAGCCTTTGCTGAGGTACATAGCTAGACTGATGAACAGGACTATCAAGAAATTGAAAATTCTGTGATAGAACGACTGCAGGAAGGGAACTTAAGCAACCTTTGTGAAGGAGAAGGGGAAACAGGGGAAATAGAAGAACCAAGGTCTCCTTCTAGGATAATCCAGCTGTTAAACAACCCAGATAAGGGGAGTGCAGCCAGAGTTAATACTGAAGGCACCTCATTCCTTCGGATAGAAATCCCAGATAAGGGAAGTGTCATTAAAACAACCCCTGCCAAGGCCGTCCCTTCTCAACCTAGGAACACCCTCCTAGAAATTCCGGAAGGTTATTGGCACATATTCGATCCCATGGCGTAGAATCAGCCAAATACCCAAACTTCTACATTGCAATATCCTATAGTAGATTCTGCTGCAAATGCACCCATGAAGGCGATTCCTCTTCAACACATCCCAACGTTTCATGGACTCACATCAGAAGACCCTGATGCATTCTTATTCGAATTCGATGTGTTATTTAGAGGGTACGATTACGCCACTGACCCCCAGAAATTAAAGTTGTTCCCCTCCACTTCGAAGGGAGCAGCTCTAAGATGGTTTATGGGTTTAGGTGGTGGAGTCATAAACAATTGGGAGCAAATGAAAGAATCCTTTCTCAGGAAATATCAGGATTACTGTAGGTCAAGAGAACTGAAAGATGAAATTTTCCAAATGACGGCCAGACCAAATGAAACTCTAGAGGAATATGTAGAACGCTTCCAGTATAATTTACAAAGATCCCCCTATGCATCATTACCTCTGCCTGATAATGTGATGAAAACTGCATTAATTAGAGGTATGAAAGAACAATGGATCGAAACATTGAATATCATGGGAAAAGGGGATATTTACCAAGAGAATTTTGCTGATATCATTAACTTATGCATCAGGAGTTCAAGAGGTAGCACAAGGATAAAACCAACAGAATATGACCGGTTTGTTAGATATAACAAAATATCAACAGAAAGAGTAACACGTGTAGAACTTGGGAATTTATTAGAAAATTTTAAAACTGATATTCTAGGGACATTAACTACACAGCTTGATATTGTGCAAGCTAGGCAAAAGCAGATGGAGGCGGAACAGAATCTGGCAATTTTCTGCCCCCGATGCAGAAGAAAACATAGCCACAAGGAATGTCCACTAGATTCAGTTCAAACATGTTCCATCTGTACGAAAGATCATCTCACCGAAAGCTGCCCCTCACTTCTTGGACTGAAGGCAATATACAAAGAAGCAGAAGAAGAACCAGAGCCAACATACTTTGTTAACCAGCGTCGCCAATGGCAACCTAGGCAATCAGGTATGTTTTCGGACCCAACTTCTTCTTTTCAGCCTCCACAGTATAATTCTCAGCAATATGGTATGTGGCAAAACCAATCTACACCCCCATTTCCAAACTGATCATCACAGCCGTTCCCTTCTTCAAACCCATGGATGAACCAGACAGGCCAATTCGGCTGGCCAAATTTTCCTTATACCCCACCGTATTGGCAGAATAATTCATATCCTCCACAATGGATTCCCCCTACTTCACAAGGTTCACCCTGGCAGACAAATTGGCCAAGATCGACATATCAGTCAACAAGAACTATTCCACTCCCTCAACCAACTCTGCCAGCCTTACAACAAAACTCCCAATCTAATCTGAGGCCGCAACTCCCAGCCCAACCCAATCCCAATCCTAATAATAGACCAGTCCAATCCCTCCAAATCATAGAAACATCAGAAATTGGACCTGACCTAAGGGAGTGCAATGATCTTCAGTTACGATCTGGACGTATAATAGAAACAGAGGGAGACAAAACAGTTCACATTGAAGATTAGTTACCAATAGAACAACCGCTACAACAAAAGGATGAAAATAAAGAGCAAACCCATCAACAAGCAAGTACATCCTCTCCTCCTTTCCCGGAACGATTAGTCATACCACGACTAGTACAATCTCCAGACTTTGACATTCTGGGAGAGTTACAAAATCTGTACATAAAAGTTCCATTCCTCCAAGCCATACAAGGTATTCCTATATATGCAAAAACTATAAAAGAACTGTGCATAAAAAAATCGAGGAATACAACTACTAACCCTAGAGTCCAGGTAGTTGGTACTTTATCCGACCTGTTATCAGGAAAAGAGACACCTATCAAATACGAAGATCCCGGAAACCCAATTGTAATTGTCCAAATCTATGGTCAAACCCTGACTAACGCTTTAGTCGACCTGGGAGATGCAATCAATATTTTGACAACTTCCACCTGCCAAACGCTTGGCATCACATCAGTAGAACCTACTTCTACTTTGCTAGAATTGGCAGATCGATCTGTAGTTCGACCAGAAGGTACTCTATACGATGTCATGGTTTCTGTAGACTCCTAGGAATATCCAACTGACTTCCTGATAATTAATCCAAAAACCCGACTAGATGGACATCCGCTAATACTAGGAAGACCTTGGATTGCTACTGTCGATGCCTACATTGGTTGCCGGCAGGGAAACATGACCATAACTAAAGGACCAGACATTAAAAATCTAGTTCTATATCCTCCAGCACAGCCAAGCCTGCCGATGATAAAAACTAATGACTATCCTGTGTCATATCTTACTAACAATATCAGATCTCCATTGACGTTACAGAAGGCTTTAGATTTTAAGGATCAAACAGAAGATGACGCCATCAACAACTTCATTAGTCAAACTGAATCTAGAACGCACACACAGTGTTTTATGCTAGAAGCAGCGTTTGATAGCGAGCTAGAAGAAGACCCCTTACAAGATCCACATGACCAAACAATACCAGTGACTGTTGTTGCCAATAGCAAAGTAGTGGAAATTGAACCTGGTAAGACTCTAAATATTAACGCCAACCTTACACCAGATCAAGAAATAAAGCTTGTTAATCTGTTACAAAAATATAAAGGAGCATTTGCGTGGGATTACCATGACATGAAGGGGATTGATCCTCAATTATGCACCCACCACATCTATATAGAGAAGGATGCAAGACCTGTTCGTCAGCCACAAAAAAGACTCAACCCCCATCTAAAGGAGATAGTAAAAGCCGAACTTCAGAAACTTTTAGATGTTAATTTTATCTAGCCCATCTCTGACAGTAAATGGGTCTCTCCCCTAGTGGTGGTACCCAAGAAAAATGGAAAATGAAGGATTTGCGTGGATTACAGGGAGTTAATAAGGCCACACAGAAGGATCACTTTCCCCTCCCATTTATAGATCAAGTATTGGAAACTTTGGCAGGAAAGAAATTTTTTTCCTTTCTGGACGGCTTCAGCGGATATAACCAAATCCAAATTGCCCCTGAAGACCAGGATAAAACTACCTTTACTTGCCCTTGGGGAACGTTTTCCTATCAAGTACTACCCTTCGGCCTATGTAATGCCCTTGCTACATTCCAAAGGGCTGTTCTCAGCATCTTTGCAGATCTAATAAACGATGGACTTGAGGTGTACATGGATGACTTTACACCATATGGAGATGATTTTGACCCATTTATGGATACCCTGGAAAAAGTTCTACAACGTTGTATCGCTACCAGACTTTGCCCGAGCCACAAAAAATGTTACATGATGATGACAGAAGGGCTCATTCTGGGGCACTATATTTCAGCAGCTGGCATCCAGGTAGACCCTGCCAAAATTCAGATTCTTTTGCTCATCCCTACCCCCACTACTCAAACAGAGTTACACAGTTTCCTTGGATTTTATGGATATTACAGACGATTTATAGAACATTATTCACGTATTGCTTCACCTCTATATGCTCTAACTGGTAACATTGATTTCTTGTGGACAGAGAAATGTGACCAGGCTTTTAAGGAATTGAAAAAGCTGGTATCAATAGCCCCAGTCCTTTGAGGACCAAACTGGAATTTTCCATTCCAAATCTCATCTGATGCCTCGGATACAGCAATTGGTGTAGTCCTGGGGCAAGAAGAGGATAAGAAGCCATATGCTATTTACTATATCAACAAAAATTTATCCTCTGCCGAACTCAATTATACTGTTACTGAAAAGGAATTCCTGGCCGTAATACATGCTGTTAACAAATTTAGACATTATATTACAGGCTATCCTATTGTGTTATATACAAATCATTCTGCTATCAAATATTTGGTAAATAAACCTGTTACGAATGCTAGAATAACTAGATGGTCGATCTTATTGCAGGAGTTCAATATCACAATCAGGGATCGACCTGGCAAGGAAAACCCTGTAGCCGATTTTCTCTCACGAATACCAAAATCAATTGAAACAGCAGCGGTAGAAGACCAATTTCCTGATGAACACCTGTTTGCTGTTGCGGTTCGAACACCCTGGTATGCTGATGTCACCAATTACCTTGCAGTAGGTAAGCTACCAAAACACTTAACCCCTCAGGAACGAAAGCAGATTGTTCAGAAGAGCACTCGATTTTCGTGGATTGGAGGCCATTTGTTCCATACAAGGGCAGATATGCAAATCAGGAGGTGTATTCGAGAGGATGAGATCTTCGACATCTTAAAAGCTTGCCATGACGGACCATGCGGGGGACACTTTGCTGAAAAAAGAACAACACATAAAGTATTACAGACAGGATACTATTGGCCTACAATTTTCAAAGATGCGAAAAAATTTGCACAAGCCTGTGACAGTTGCCACCGAGCAGGAAAACCCGGCCAAGCCAATGAAATGCCTCTGAGACCACAATTGTTCAGTTAGCCATTTGAACGATGGGCTCTCGACTTCGTCGGGCCCATTAATCCACCATCAAATCAGAGGACATACATTCTGGTGGCGACAGACTATGTTACTAAATGGGTCAAGGCTGAATCATTGCCTAAGGCTACAGAGGACTCGGTAATACAATTCTTGTTCCATTTGTTTGTACGTTATGGACTTCTGAGAGAAGTAATCATAGATGGTGGACCACAATTTGTTGGAAATAAATTAGCTGCAACACTTAACAATTATCATGTCCAACATAAGATCACTACCCCATACCATCCGCATGCAAATGGGCAAGTAGAAAGTAGTAATAAGGTAATAGAATCAATTTTAACAAAAACTATTGCATCGCATAGGCATGATTGGGCCGCTCGGCTACCTGAGGCACTGTGGGCCTATAGAACCACATGGAGAAGTACGACAGGCTATTCACCTTATCAATTAGTGTTTGGAAAACAACCAATCTTCCCCATAGAATTCGAAATCCAAACGCTACGAACTGCACAGGAAGTCGGCCTAGATCTGAGTGAGGCACAAATCAATCGACTACAACAGATTAATGAATTGGACGAAATTAGGCTCTCTGCATTACAAAATACAGCATTGATTCAACAACAGCGAGCTAAATGGCATGATGCACTTATTAAGAATAAAGTCTTTCATGAAGGAGACTGGGCTCTGTTATACGACTCTCGGTTTCAGGACTTCCCGGGGAAACTCCAGACTTGATGGTTAGGACCATACGAAATCCAGAAGGTACATGACAATGGGACCCTTACCCTGATCACAATTGACGGTTCTGGATATGCGTTCAAAGTAAATGGCCACCGAGTTCGTCTCTATCGAAAGCCACTCACTCGAGAATCCTTCTGTCAGCAGCTATGACAAGATACCGATTTGGAAATTTTAGGAGAGGAAGCGAAATCTTCCTCACCTATAACTTAAGCAATTTATTTTTTTCATAACTTGTACATAACATTCTATATATATGGTCTTTTGATTCTTTATTTGCATTCTCAGTATTTTTGCTACGTTATTTGTGTCATTCTGCTGTTCCTTTTCAAAAGGAACAACATTTGCGTGATTTTGTTGTTCCTTTTCAAACGGAACAACATTTGTGTGATTTTGCTGTTCCTTTTCAAAAGGAACAACATTTGCGTGATTTTGCTGTTCCTTTTCAAAAGGAACAACATTCGTGTGATTTTGTTGTTCCTTTTCAAAAGGAACAGCACTTGTGTGATTTTGTTGTTCCTTTTCAAAAGGAACAACATTCGTGTGTTTTTGCTGTTCCCTTTCAAAAGGAACAACATTCGTGTGTTTTTGCTGTCCCCTTTCAAAAGGAACAGCATTCGTGTGTTTTTGCTGTTCCCTTTCAAAAGGAACAACATTTGTGTGGTTTTGCTGTTCCTTTTCAAAAGGAACAACATTTGTGTGGTTTTGCTATTCCTTTCCAAAAGGAACAACATTTGTGTGGTTTTGTTGTTCCTTTTCAAAAGGAACAGCACTTGCATGTTTTTGTTGTTTCTTTGCAAAAAGGAACAGCACTTGTGAGATTTTGCTGTTCCTTCTCATAAGGAACAGCACTTGCGTCACTTTGCTGTTCCTTTTCAAAAAGGAACAGCACTTGCGTGTTTTTGCTGTTCCTTTGCGAAAAGGAACAACACTTGGATGTTTTTTCTATTCCTTTGCGAAAAGGGACAACACTTGCATGTTTTTGCTGTTCCTTTGTGAAAAGGAACAGCACATGCGTGTTTTTGCTGTTCCTTTGCGAAAAAGGAACAACACTTGTGTGTTTTTGCTGATCCTTTGCAAAAAGGAACAACATTTGAGTGTCTCTGTTGTTCCTTTCTCAGAAGAAACAACATTTGTGATTTTTCGTTGCTCCTCTCAAAGAAATGGTATCTTACGAATGGATTCTTCTCTGAAAGAATGCCATCGGCATGTTTTTGCCCTTATTGGGATGCTTTGCAACCATGGTCTCCTCAATCTTCTAGATACAGCAATGAATTTATGAAATGAACATAAACCATGATATACCGAAATCAGCATATCATAAATCGCTATTACTATGAAGCCAGTATGTATAAGAGGACAAGAGGAGTGACATTAACTTTTCATCTTCGCTGTCATTGTCTTATTCCCGAACCCTGGTTTGGTGATTTTTATCATGACGATTTCCCTAAAATCTTTCTTGATTATTACTAAGGAATAAGAGCAAACGATTTATATCTGTCTGTTGGGATTATAAGACTTCTTCCACCATTATCCGCTCTTAAGGAGTGCAGAACCACCCTTATGTGGAAATAAACAAAAAAGAGAAGGTGCTCTGCAAAAGAAAAACAAAAGCAAAATATGAAAATTGTCAAATGCAGGATAGGGGGTCTCATTCAGAGCCAGCCTACCATGATCATAAGGATGGAAGTGAAGTGGCATTCCCATTACGGCCACCACACCAGGGATATGGTCTGAAGGTAAATTAACAAGTAAACCTTGGAACAGGGGGTCTCATCACGAGCCGGCCTGACCACGTTTCGTGCCTACCTTGTGAATGGCATTATGGCTATCTGGTTACCAAGCCGGCATAATGGCCTACATTTTGACAAAGCACTCTTCAGAATATACACAAAGGATCATGGTTCCGGAGTGTGAAACAAACAACTCTGCCAAGGTTATGAATACCTGTTGGCAGCAGAGCTCTGTTAATGGCATCGAAGTCATAATATTTACACCAACAAGTATGATATTAAATATTTCTGTCTCTTATATCCTTTGCATAAATCATATGTCACAGCCCGATATATATATCACATGAATATTTATTACCACCAATCATGGCAACGGAACTGACAATGACTACTGGAGACTTCATACATTTGACAGACGTCCAATCCCCCAGTTCCTCATTATATCACGCAGGCTCTTATATAAAACGTGATCTACCTTTTTGCCTCGGTTTCGGCATTTCGTTGTTTTTTTACAACATGGCATAATTCCATATGCTGTACTTTATGATTTGACTCCCGAATGGCTGCTTCTCCTCTCTTTGACGGCTGGGGGCATCCTATCAGATCGCGGGGGGGGGGAGGTAACCTCATTCCTCCATGGATTACGTGGTTGCACACCATTCGGGCAAGATAATGTACGAAGGAATGGCATGGTTTAACGTATGATGATTCCATCCTACGGAGATTGCCGTCCATGATCATTTTTTCGTTGCATGCTCTGTGATCCTTTCCAAAAATTGGCATCGATCATCCTCTCTGCGTCGCAAATACTGCAAACAGTTGGTGTTCCATTTCTGAGTTGAATCATGGGCGGAAAAATGGTCCGAAGCGAACCTCACAAGCTGACAGTTTCCGCTGCTGCTCGCAAAATCCTGGAAAACGCAAGATGGTTGAATTACTTCAACTGCCTGCAAGAATCAAGCGAAGCAGTAGCGTTGGAATTCCTGCAGAATTTGTAGGAAAACTACTCTGTAGTAGGAGGAAAGCGAATAATGGTTACGAAGGACATTATCGCAGAAGTCTCAAGATTACCAGCTGCTGGACCCATATGGACGTTGAAGAAGGAAAGATTGCAAAAAGCTATGGAAATTTTCCAGGACGAAGGCCAAAGCTTGACAGTCAAAGGGAAAGGAGTTATGCCGACAACATTTGGGGAACCCTGGACCGAGCTGGCGAAGACAGTGCAAAGTTACATCACCTGCGAAGGGAGAAAAGACGTGGTAAGGCCTTGTCACTTGAAAGTTTTAGCTATTTTAAAAGGAAAATGCTCTGTAAATCTCCTTGCACTTTTAAATTCGCTACTGCATGACACGGCCCGAAGCCTGAAGAAGGCCTAGCACATAGATGCAGATGTTAGCCACCACAGACTGATTCAGCTGATAGTAAGCCACAGTCTCACCCAACAGCAAAGCACTTGGGAGGAATTGATTGAAATAGTCGAAAGGGGATTGGCTGTACCACCCCCAAAACTTGAACAGTCCTCCAGCATGCCAAAACGTTCAGAAAGACCCAAGGAGCCAGCAGCAGAAAGACATGCTGCTTCAAAATGGAAACAACCCTCCGGTACGCCAGAACAACCAGAAGAACCTAGAGAACCTGCTGGCACACCCACCCAACCTGAAAGACCAAGGAAGTCAGCCCGGTTGGCTCGGATACGAGGAAGGTTGGAAAGGATTCAGGGAACCACGACCAAGCCAATTGAAATTGTGGATGAACCTCCAAAACTGGAAGGAGGACTCTCTTAAGGAAATGCTGAGCAATCGGAGGCAGAGATTGACCAGCCGGAAGGAGAAATTGAAAGAGGACATGAGCACTCTGGGGAAGAAATGGCCACCAAACAGAGAAACCAAGGAGATGAACACTCTGAGGGAGAAGAGGCCACCAAACAGGGCAGTCGGGAGGAAGAAATTGCACAGCCAGGGGGTAGCCCGTTGCAGGACCCTCGAGGTGAGGAGGAATCGGCAGTAGTTCTGGCCAACATGGGAGAATATGGCCACCCGTCCAGCATAGGAGGTGTCCCTAACAATCCCCCAAAGGAAGAATTACCCGAGGAAATGCATGCAGAAAAGGAAGGGGAAGAAAACCTACCTGGTTATGATAATGAAATGGAAGACAACAATCAGGGAAAATATGTCCCCAGGACACCGGAAGATATCCCAGATGAAGAAGAAGCAAGCTTGAGGACTAAACCCTCTGTCGAGACAAGGAAAATTAAGAAATTAAGAAAGAAGCAGCAGAGGTTGCTGGGCACTATAGCCAGACTTCGGCAGCAAATTCGAATGTTGAAAGCCAGTCTGAGAATACAAAGGACCGCAGGGAAAAGGAGGAGGACCACAGCAGCAAGAACCCCGAGGAAAAGAACCCGTTTTGCTGGTCGAAACCCCATGAGGAGACCTACTGCCGAGGAACAGTCTGTTGTTCCAAATAATAATGAGGAATAGGGTGTTGTTCCAAATGACATGGAGGAACAGACTACTGTTCCATCTGGCCCTGAAGAACGAATGGACATTCCAATGGAACAACAAGAGGCTCCGATGGCGGGAGGACCACAGCAACCCTTTATTCGCATTAAGAAAGAAACAGAAAGCAGAAAGGTCCAAACAGAGGCACCACCCTCGGGCGTAATTCAGGTCCTAAACTCCAAGCAACGTAATAGAAAGGTCCAGGTTAAAATTCCAGCCTCTACGGCTTTGTGGAAAAAGGACCCAAAAACCATAACCTTGCATAAAATGATGAAGGAAGCTCAGCAAGAAGCTGAGAGGTTGCGAGAACAGACGGTCCCCAAGGAAAGATACGAAGAACTCCAACAGCAACTTCGAGACATCAGTCAGTCCGAGGGCCAGGCCTTTGAAGGATGGCAGAAGGAGCAGGAAAAGGTTGCTAAGGTAACTCGTCGATTAGATAGTGTTGTTAAGCAGATGGACATCGTGTGTTCCTTATATAATGACGTTTTGACTTGTAGGGCCCCTGCTAAAAATTATGCTTTGTTTTTGCTTGAACGATATCTAAGATTAAAAATAAAAGCCGTTAGGGCAGGAGCACCTATCCACATCAACACTGTTAATGACTTTATAGACTGTTG